>SCLG01000050.1:1314982-1341799 GCA_004367875.1 Oikopleura albicans
TACTCAACCGTCAACTATTTTGTTTTCAAAACTGGACGGTTAAGCCGGTAGAGCGTAGGCGATTTTTTTGGGGAATTTAATAAAAAACGAAATGGACGGTTAAGCAAAAATAGGGTGGACGGTTACGCAAAAATAGCCATTTTATATAAAAACTTGATCTCCTTTAACACGTGACTCTTTTCTATGACTGTTATTTCTTACTATTTTATACTTTTTTACTCAATTGAAGATTGAAAAAGTTTTAATATCATATAGCTATATCATATAGCCTATATGACATTAATTTTTGAGAAACAAAGAGAAACTTTTCAAAATAATTTACTAAAGAAAGGACGGTTAAGCCAAACTGGACGGTTAAGGGCATAGGGCGTAGGCGTTAGCTCTGAAAAAAAATAGCTAAAAATGGACGGTTAAGCCGGTTCCGGACGGTTAAGTAATGGACGGTTAAGTACTTAACCTGTGTATACAGCACATATTTTTGTCCTTTTATTGGTCGAAGCTCATCGGATCGGTAATGCGATATAAAAAATAGTAATCTTAAACATCGGAAGTAGTAATCATGCTTACCAAAATTTACTGTTCATCCGTCATATTCGTATAAGTGTAATATAATCTGAAATTAATTATCATAAAGGGAAAAGAGACATATAATTAGTTTCCTCACTATATAATAAAAATAATATCAATATAAAGTCCACGTCGATCTGCTCCAGTATATAATTTATTAGAAGTAAAATATAGGCAGAGCCCTAACTAAGTCCCTACATTATAATGACTAAAATATGACTGTCTGCATGTGATTAATCGGTCCATTATATACGCGTCAGTGAGAAATGACACATCTATAAATAAACATCGGACACAAAGGGATTAATTCACAGCGGGTTGCGAGTGTGAAAACTCAACAATGAAATCGGTACTCGAGTCAAGAGATACCGCTATTTTTATCTTACATACTACCCTTTCTTTATAAATTGAAGAGAAATTTAACGGGTAAAAAAAACAAGAGTGGGAAACAAGATGAGGAGAGTACAGTGCATTTTTTTGTAACAAAAGAAAAAAAAATAAGCAAATGGGGACGAAATATTTTTTTTCGCTTTCTTCCCCTTTAAAACATTTTTGATGATTTTTTTTATCAGCTGCGCGTGATGGACGATACTTCTGGTTGGTTCATTTTTCTGCTTTCTGTCTTTTGATTTTCGGTACGCACCGGTCAAGCGCACGTGCTTTTTTCCGCCAGTGCTTTTTTTTGTATTTGTTTCGTTTTTCAGTTTATGCTGCCGGTCTTACGTCTTCTGCTGCTCGGGCTTATTCTTTTTTGGACATTTTTGTCTTTGTTTTATTTGTATTTTTCTTGTTTATATTCAAGTTTTTTTTTCTCATATTCTGTTTCACTTGAAAAGTTTTTTTTTTACTGGTTAAAATTAAACATAAGGTATACTGGCTTTTATATACTAATTTGTCGCATACTGACACATGTCCTAATTTTTCGCGTATGGCCTTTTTGTATACTCGCTTTGCGCACTCTGTGCTAATTTTTCGCATACGGCTCTCATACACTAACTAAGCGGACGTGGTCTTTTGTACACTAGTTTTGCGCATACGGCCTAGTTATCCTAGTGTTATCATGTTTTCTCAAAAAATGTTCTAGATAACATATTATTTTCGATGCTACTTAGAAAATGTCCCCTGTAGTCTCTGTTGATCATCTTTGTTGGGTCGCCACTGCGTTTTTCAAAACACAGAAAAATTTTCAATCTTTCTCATGCAGAAGATTCCTGGCTCTCGGGCGGGTCGTCAAATATATAATAAACATAATATCAATATAAAGTCCACGTCGATCTGCTCCAGTATATAATTTATTAGAAGTAAAATATAGGCAGAGCCCTAACTAAGTCCCTACATTATAATGACTAAAATATGACTGTCTGCATGTGATTAATCGGTCCATTATATACGCGTCAGTGAGAAATGACACATCTATAAATAAACATCGGACACAAAGGGATTAATTCACAGCGGGTTGCGAGTGTGAAAACTCAACAATGAAATCGGTACTCGAGTCAAGAGANAAAAAAAATGTCAGTACTTATTCCAGGGCGGCGTTTATCAGTTAAATCTGATCAAAGAGAAAGAAAGCAATCAGACAGATCGAATTCGATCTCGAAAAACGGCCACTGGTACGTACTGGTACGGATTTTCCAAAAAGATTTTTGGAGAAAAGGTTGTCCGATGAATTTTACAAAATGCCGTTTCGAATACAATTACTTTAAAAAATGTTTTCGGGGACAATTAGTTAAAATAAGCCCGCATAAGCCTTTATGGACCAGTTCGTGGTTACTAAAAGATGCGGTATATGATATCTTCTTTGGTTCCGTTGGTCCCTATTAAGCATTTTTTTTCTCGTCCAAAAATTTCCTTTAAAAGTATTTCGGGCCAATAGAACCCATTTAATTAAAAAACAATTTTACCACATTAGAGAGCGTAAAAAATTAGTAAAACATGTGGTAAAATAACTATGACGTTCAACAAAGTTTAGAGCTCGCCAAGGACATTTTTCGAATTTTATTATTTCAAATTTTCTTACTAACTTTTTAAGTTCTATAGTTCGGCAAAATAAGTTATTGATTAAATGAACCCGATTCACTCCAAATAATTAAAGGCCCTTTAATAAAGGGCCTTTTTGGCGTGAAAAATACATAATACTAGGGAACAACTTGTAACTTACTTGTAACTAATAGTTTTCACGCGCAATTTTTTTTTAACTGTGAAGAAATCAACATGGCTAGCCTGCAAACAATAAACCCCGTACGTCGCCCGGTTAACCGTTTGTGATTTTGTGTTTGTGTGGTCAAATCGACCAAAAAGTGTCTAAGGGTGGTCGGGGAGCTTTCGAGAGTATGCTTATTCGATTCAGTTCCATCGATTTGCTTAATGTGATATTTTACGTACGATTTGAGAGGATTAGAAGGAGGGCCAGACAAACGTCCGGCCCGTGCTCAGGGATGTGCTAAAAATCGTGCTTGGGGGTTCACCAATGGTTCTTGTAGAATCCGTTTAACGAAATATTTTTCGACTAAACCGTTTTCCCAGAACGGTAGCGTTCCCAGAACGGTAGCGTCCCAGAACGGTAGCGTTCAAAAATACCACGGCGAAGGTTCTTCTAAGATAGTGTTTTAGTTTTGTACATAAACGGTATTCAACACGCCAAGACAGAGCACGTTTCAATGTATCTGGTACCCGATTTGAAACGTTTTATACTACTCTTGACAAATACCCAGGTAAAACATTGTATAGTTCTAAGATCACTTCTTATCAATTTGTCTCGCGTTTTGAAACTCAGATTATGGCAAAAAATATCCCAGAAACTAAAAAAATTATTTAAAAAGAACATTAACAGTCATACGCATATTGGGTAGCTAGCTACCCATTTTCACTTTATTTCTAAATAAAAAGAGAACGCGTCGTGATAATAAAAAACGGACAACGGATTTGAAATCAAAAAAAAATGACGTTTTTCTATAGGAGAAAAATGTTTTTTATTAGAAAATTTTTCTCACGTTTGGCACCGTGGAGGACGAGGGTTAAGGTTGAAAATCACCCCAGTAAGAGGAGACGAACAGGGCTTCAAAATAAAATAATAATAAAAAAAACCGTTCATTGTTTGGCGCGCTAGAGCAAATTGGGTAGCAAGCTACCCCAGACGCGCATGACTGTTATAGTAAACTCGGAAGAAAAAAAATAATAAATGGACAGGTCAAATTTTCGAAAAAAAACTGTTTTGGCCAGAATGTTCGCCTCAAAAAGTTAGCTTTTAATATTTTTGGAAAATTAAGGCCAAGTTCAATGGGTCACGTGCTAAATTAGGATAAAGGCATGGTTTTTGACCAAACGAAAAACGCGATATCTAGGGGTTAAATGATTTTTTTCAACTTTTTATGCGTTTTTTGAGGTAATAATAAGAAAATCTCAAATTCGCCCGAAAATTTTCACCGTAGGTTTCGACGATACGCATGACTGTTAAGAATATATAATCTAGATACGCTGATTGGTAACAAACTTCGACGAAGTGCATATTATGATAGTGCGTCGGACGAGTATTTTCTTGATCGTGATGCCGACTTATTCCGAATCATACTGTCATTTTATCAGTTTGATAAATTGATTCTTCAAACTGAAGTTGATCTGGCTAGTTTAGCGGATGGTTCGAGATTTCGTTACTGAATATAACCCACGTTAGTCTGCTTGATTTATTGTCGACTATTCTGAAGTTACAGTCCTCGTCCCCAAATCGGCAAACCCCAATTCGGCAAGAATACCCCAAATCGGCAAGGATTTTTTCAAATTTTTCAATCACTCAAATTCGGCAAGTCCCCAAATCGGCAAGGATTTGCCGATTTTTCGCATTAACAGCTTAGCTTTAACTCCCATGAGATCTTATGGGTAGTGTTTGTATATATGGAAACAACCTTTTTCATCGAAATGAGGTCAAAATAAATATAACCATGGTTTTACTTATTTTAATCTATTTAAAACATATTATACCAAAAATATATGATTATTAGACCTTAAAACGTAAAAAATGCCAAATGACCAAAAATCGGCAGGAATACCCCAAATCGGCAGGAATACCCCAAATCGGCAGGAATACCCCAAATCGGCAGGAATACCCCAAATCGGCAGGAATACCCCAAATCGGCAGGAATACCCCAAATCGGCAAGGATTTTGTTTTCTTTTTGTTGCCGATTTTGGGACGAGGACTGAACTAAAGTTTTACGTTATACAACAGCTAGTATTAATAATTATTAATTTGTTTTTAAATGAAAATTATCGAACCCCTGTTTTGGCAACCGAAATATCATTTTTTGATTTAACATTCCATCTTATTGACAAGCTTGATGTACAACGGGAAGACAAAAGATTCGAACGCAGTGATGGTGAGTTTTTGACGCTGCCTAACTTATTTTTTTTTGTAGTTTATGTGGAAAAATCAATAACAGGTGGAAGGTACTTTCGCGACCATTCTTTGTCGCGAAAAAAGGTTGATTGAGTAATTTCGCGACCACGCATTTCGTCGCGAATTGTTGTTCAAAATATGGTTTCACGAGCAAATGGTCGCGAAATACTGTTTTTAACAAAGTTTCGCGACCATTTTTCCACCTAAAAACAGTGGTCAGGAAACCTCCTGAACCCAAAAACCAAATGGTGGCGAAACCATATTTTTAAAAACAATTCGCGACCACACCTTTGGTCACGAAAGTACTCATAAACGGGTTTTTTACGGGTACCTCACGCCCAGCTACATGCCGAGACATAAGAGAAATAAACCATTATAATTTCTAAGGGACATTGACGACGTGCGGCCGTATACGCAAAAACTTATGGAATGTGTTGGAAAATCCACAGTCATCCAAAATTGCAATTGTTTTCTCGGTCTTAATACAGCTATTGATTTTACTGTCAATTATTACTTTTATTCTGGAGAGTCTCCCTCGTTATCGCGACGCTGGTAAATAACATTTTTTTTTTGTTGGAAAAAATTGAGTATTTCTAGTCATACCGCATTTTCTATGTAAGTATACCGTGTTGAAGATCTGTCACTTTCGCGGTGATATTTTGTCCACGGTGCAAGATCTAGAATGGCGCGACCTCTTAAAATAACGAAAGTTTTGGGGTATTTTTGGGTGAAGATTCCGATTCTCTCTCATTTTTATTTAATTACTGGTTTTACCGGTACTTATCAGTTATAGGTGATTTAATGATAAAAAATATCGGTGTTAACTACTTCTAGGTTTGTAGATTAACCTAACATGCATCTCCTGGTTAAATTTGGAACGTCTCTTTTTGACCGTGAAGAGTCTTCACTGAAGTTCATGAGGTTTTTCTATGCGGGATATTTTGAAGTAAATATGATTTTATTGTGTTTATAATGTTTATTTCCAGATCCGAAAATGGTGCCGGCGTTTCAAACATTTAACTGTGTAGAAGTACCAGAAAATGTGTCGCTAGAATGGGATGAAATTAGTGAATCGGATTGCCTAAAACATTGCTTAAACGGCATCGTACCAAACGAGCAAAATAATACATTGGGCGATATAAACTGTGATTGGGTATCTTATAAGCCAGATATTAAAAAGTGCCAAATTAAAGCTGTTTGCCATGAAGAAAACAATGTGCAAGTATTTTTCAAGGATAACGGTAAGAGCCATGTGAAACACGATTGGACATAATATCTCATATGAATCATATGATATGATGAATACGCTAAGGATTTTACCAATTACGGTTGTAAAAAATTCAAAATTTAACATAAAAGTTTTACAACCCTGTTACCAATGATAGGCTACGTAAACCCTTTAAGGTTCAGCGGCTAAAGTTTAAATCGTTAACCGCCACTTTTGCAGTTAACCGGCAGTTAACCGACAGTTTAACCGGCAATTGAGGACGCCGCGAAGTGGCCGCAAGTGGCGGTTAACTGCGCATCGTGTATACTGAATTACAGTGAATAATTATATTTATGTACCAAAAAACATTTTTTGTAGGAAAAATGTCCGCATCAGACGCAGCAACATTGGAAGGATTAGAAAAGTTCAATTATGTTTGTATGGCTGTTTTCTCGATGGAAATTATATTACGGCTTATTTCTTCTCCCGAGGTGATTATATGTTGATCTACAATTTATACATATTGTAGCATCTACAAAACTGATGTACATTCCCTGTGTACATCACCTGATTAGTTATCTTATTAATTTTTGATGAAACAGGATTTTTCATATTCCATAGTGGAATTTTGAAAAGTGTTAAATTCCTTACTCACGCTTTCATTTTTCTACTAGAATGGCCCCATGTTGGCCGATAGAGCGTCCAAAAAAGGAGCAATCGTCAAAATGAGTAAGGACTGTAGTAATTCTAATCGTTTACTTAAAATAATCTCTTCATTTATCTGTCGAAGTATCTTTAGTACCAAAATACTTTATACCAGAAAACATACCATTTTTTATTTCCATTTATAATTTGACTACAGTCCCGACCTTCCAATTGTGCACCCTCCAATTGTGCACGACTGCCTAATTGTGCACTTTTTCAGGAAATTTTACGAGACTTGAAAAAAGTATTTTTGGTTCGCCAGGCAAAACTTGTTGATTCAATTTGTTATTTTTTAGTTCTAAACAATAAAGGAATCAATTTTGTGTATATTTATGACTCGAAAACGCCCTAAAAAACTAGTAGTTAATTTGATAATGACAATTTTACCAAATTTTACACGACTCTCCAATTGTGCACGACTGCCCAATTGTGCACGTTTTTCGGAAACGCAAATTGCACAATTGGAAGGTCGGGACTGTATATGGAAAGCTTCAAATCGACAGAATTGATACTGAGAAAATACCGTATACGANATAAGGAAACTTTTTCTTTTTTGGCATTGTTATCACTGTTAAACAGTTCAAAAAGGGTAAATTAAAAAAGTTCACGTTGCAAACATTGAAAGTTGAAACCTGCGAAAATCTAGAGGAGTCCCCGTTCGTTGCGTTATCTTGCAGCCTGCATTGCTGATTTTATTGTTCGATTTTTTTTTCCCGTTCGTTGCGTTATCTTGCAGACGCCTACGCCCTGCGCCGTTATCTTGCAGTTTTTCCCGTTCGCTCCGTTATCTTGCAGATTTTTTTTGTGCAATAGTTGCAAGATAACAGCGCAGGGGGTGTAATCTCTTCATTTATCTGTCGAAGTATCTTTAGTACCAAAATACTTTATACCAGAAAACATACCATTTTTTATTTCCATTTATAATTTGATTATATGGAAAGCTTCAAATCGACAGAATTGATACTGAGAAAATATACGAACATAATTTATATCTAACATCATATTAGTCATATGTATTTTAATTTTAGCCACGTGCTTTCTTTGTCGATCCCTTGAATCTAATCGATATTATGGCTATCTTACCATTTTATGTGGAGCTCACTATTTTACAGGAATGTGGTTATTTTTCAGTCGATCGCTAAAGTTTATAATTCATCCCATGACCAGTTATATAGCCAGAATTTGGCGCGTTTTTTTTTATCTGGCAGAAATATTTTGACCGCCAAACAAGATCCTTACGCTACGGGACGTTTATTGTCCGGGTTCGAAAACAATCGATTATAAAACACAATTTTAACATTGGCCTGTTGCAGATAAAAAAAATCTCAATCTGAAATATGCCATTGTTTGCGTTAATTAAATCAAATAACATCGATTAAGGCTGAAGTTGGGACGCAATTGGGGAAATAACAAAAATAGGCGGCCTTGGAAGAGGTAGACGTATTTTTCAATACGCGAACATTTAATTTGGTTCACCTCTAACCAATCACGTCAATGTGAAATGAGATGACCTCTTCCATGGCCGCCTCTTTTTTTTCGCTAATTGCAATCGCCAAAAAAAAATAATTTTTCCAATAAATAAGGTTAAAAATGATCTTTCGATTAATAACCATTGTAAAGTATTACGCTGACACAAATGTTGAATTACTGGCTATTTTGCGAATTACTCGAATAATCCGTGTGGTACGAATCTTACGTTTTTCCCGTTATAGTCAAAATCTTCAAACACTAGGTAAGACATGAAAATATTCGCATTGAAAAATTATTTGTATTCAATTAAGGAACGGCATTGATCAAATCCACACGTGAAATTGGATTTTTAACCTTATTTTATGTTATTTTCTCGATTTTATGCGCAACCATTGCGTATTTTTTCGAAAATGGGGTTCCAAACACCCAATTCGAGTCAATTCCGCATTCTCTGTGGTGGGCGGTTGTGACAATGACTACTGTGGGATACGGCGATATGTATCCTGAAACAAGTATGTGTACGATAAACTTACGAGCTCCAAAAACAAAAACTTTCACTAGCCAGACTATAACCACATAACCCGTTATGTTAACAATATTCTATTATGTTAACACTTGTTGGGTTTCGATAAACTTTGATTTTCAATTACAGTCCCTACCTCAAAATCGTTACGATTTGTTGTTCAAAAAATCGTAATGATTTTGAGTCATCGTAACAATTTTGAGTCATCGTAACGATTTTGAGTCATCGTAACGATTTTGAGTCATCGTAACGATTTTTAGTCATTAGCTTTTTCACCCTTCAACTTATTGTTTTTTTAGTGTTTTTTTTTTTAATTCAAAAAATGTATTTTGAAAATCAATTACAGTTATGTATATTACTTTAAAATGTCTTAAATTTATATTTTGGGTCAAAATGCCCGATATTTGCTGTTGTTCGTTTCAGTTAATTCATTTTTTCACAGTAAGAAAATAATTGTTAATGAAACGTTTCTTCAGAGTGTTAACAATTGTTTTTGGGGTTCGTTCCGTTTGACTGGAATTCGATAGAAATGTTTATGAATTTTTATAGAATGTTATTTTTTATTCGAAAATATTCGGAAACCTACAGTACGGCCAGACAAACGTTTTGTTCGTTGTTTGTTATTTGTTTATAAAAACTTCGGTCTCGAATTTTCTCGAATTCTTGTCGTCTTTTAGGCAAAAAAAACAATTTAAAAATCTATATACTAGAATATATAACAAAGAAACATTGAACATTTTATGAAATTTGTTCATTTTCAAACTTTGGACAATGTTCATAATAATGTACAAAAAAAAATCGTAACGATTTTGAGTACCACGACTAAGAAAAAAAAGTCGTAACGATTTTGAGGTATGACGTAATTTCGTAACGATTTTGAGGTAGGGACTGTACACCATATAACCATGTGAGATAACACCATTTGGGATAACAGTTTGCATTTGAGATAACAGTTTGCATTTGAGATAACAGTTTGCANATGTTTATGAATTTTTATAGAATGTTATTTTTTATTCGAAAATATTCGGAAACCTACAGTACGGTCAGACAAACGTTTTGTTCGTTGTTTGTTATTTGTTTATAAAAACTTCGGTCTCGAATTTTCTCGAATTCTTGTCGTCTTTTAGGCAAAAAAAAAACAATTTAAAAATCTATATACTAGAATATATAACAAAGAAACATTGAACATTTTATGAAATTTGTTCATTTTCAAACTTTGGACAATGTTCATAATAATGTACAAAAAAAAATCGTAACGATTTTGAGTACCACGACTAAGAAAAAAAAGTCGTAACGATTTAGGTATGACGTAATTTCGTAACGATTTTGAGGTAGGGACTGTACACCATATAACCATGTGAGATAACACCATTTGGGATAACAGTTTGCATTTGAGATAACAATTTGCATATGAAATAACACCTTTTTTCGGAAAAAAAATGTGTTATCTCACATGGTTAGGTGGTGTATTTAACCAAACGCCCTACGGTAGGGCCCCTACCCCATTAGGTTAAAGAAATTCCATTATGTTAACAGTTCTTGACGCTTGATCGTGTTAACATAATGGAGCATGTGGTGTAATTGTAGTACACCAGCTGCACCATTATGATACCACCGTTAAATCGCATGGTAACATAATGGGGTAGGGCGTTTGGTTTAGTAATCGGAAATCGAAGTTCATTTAATCCCAAAAAAGTGGTAACATAACGGTATTTTGGTAACATAACAGCGCACGTGGTGTAATTTACTCCAACTTGCCCTCAATTACAATTTATAGCGTATTAGTTTTTTTAATTATAATTTTATTACTGGACAAGCTTTGAGGTATAATCTGTACTTGGAAAGTTTGCTGTCAATTTTATGTATGCGTACTAGATCCATCATTAATATAAATTATATTATTATAATTATATTATTATTATAATATTATATTATCTATTTCAGCACTGGGGCGCGTGATTGGGTGTATTGCTGTGTTCTGTGGAATTCTTTGCGTTGCGCTTCCAATTCCATTCATCGCTAACGCATTTAGTACGGAATATAGACGCAATAATATTAAGGAGAGGGCGACGGATTGTTTACAAACAAAAGTACTAGGGCCTATAAGTTATAGATTATAACACTAGGTGCGCCGATTCTTTTTACAACAAAGACATCTATAAATAAAATAATGTCGATATAAAATTGCGGCGGCGCTCAATTGAACCTAAAGTCGACGTTAACTCAGAAATTTGAAAAAAAATGATGAAAAATGGAAACCAACAAAAAAAACGCCTTAAAAATGCTGCACAAATATCGATATAAGAGTTTTCAATGATAAATATTTGTAACCCTTCTTAAAAACGCATAAATTGTGCTTGAAGACATATTTTTAGACTTATGTTTTTTTCGACAAAATTTTTTAACATATACATATAATTGAAATTTTGTTGCTGAAATGCTAATTTTTTCCCGCAATGTAGTTTCTGGCAACGCCTTTGTCTCCTCCTTAAGTCGAAATTTCGGCTGGGCAAAGACGCACATCTTATCAGTGATGACGAATACGAAGAAATAAACGCACGAATGAGGCTTTGTATGTACCTATATAATGTACAGCTATCTAGCTGATTAACTGGTGAATTTAATATATTATCAAATACAGACAAACGAAGGAACAATAAGAATTCTTAAAAATCTTCTCAAAAACAAAATCCGAAAGTTATTTTGTAACAGATCTATACAAAGGGCACCGCGACATCTTGCAGAAAAAGTTTTTGGCGAAAAACGCAAAATTTTTCGCGGAATAGACCCATGCGAGCTGCTTATTGCTTAGCATTTCTGACTAGTAATGGCGCACTTTGTGGCACCATACATGTTGCCGTTAAACTTGGGAAACAAGCTGAACTAATAATTTGAAACTTATTAATTTATTTATCAATTTGAAACTTTCTGGGAGTGAACAAAAGCGACTAAATCTGTTTTTATCATTAGTCTGAACCTTTTTGCGAAATATGATGGTCAAACTAAATACATCACGTGCGCCGTTATGTTGCACCCGTTATCGTACACTTTTTCCGTTCGTCCCGTTATCTTACACTTTTTTAACAAAACATTTTCCGGCGTTATCGCCTTCGCACCACGCCGTTATTTTACAACTTTATTTTAATGATCCGACCAGTATTATACAGGTTTTTTATTCAGTTTGTTTCATTATTTTTAACTATTTTTAACTATTTTCCAACATAAAAGCAAAGTTAGTAGGCGCATCAGATGGAAAATATTTTTGGAAGAAAAATCACAATAAGCGCACCATCGGGCTTTTGAAAAGATAACTGCTGACAATATAAGTGTACAGAGTGTAAAATTTAAGTTAAATAGAATCGATTAAAATATCACTACACAAGTTGCAATAATTTATTTTTTAATGTCAATAGTGAAATAAAATGCGGAATTTTTTAAAAAGCATTAGACTTTGATCGCATCTTGGAGAGAGCTGCCTCGGCCATATCGGCACGCTCTTCAGATTCGTCTAAATCATGTTGAAGTTTCCTGTATTTACTCATGTTGGCGTTAGCGGCTTCTTCTTGTTCTTCGGCTTGACGTTTGTATTGTTTGACTTTCAATTGGAGTTTATCAGTTTGGTCTTGAAGCCGGCCAAGATTCTTTTTGTCTTCTTCTCCGCCATAAACAGTTTCTTTTACTTTACGTTCAATTTTACGGACAGCTTTTTGGCTTTCAACACCACGACGTCGTTCGTTTTCAAGGTCACTTTCAAGCTCACGAACCCTTTGTTCAAGTTTTTGAACGTGTTTTTTGCCACCCTTGAGAGCAACTTGTTCCGCATCATCAAGTCGAGCCTGAAGTTCTTTGACAGCCGCTTCTTGGCTACGTTTCATGCGGTCCAAATGAGCTGAGGTGTCTTGTTCTTTTTTCAGTTCTTCGGCCATTAGTGCGGCATCACTGATTGATTTTCGAGCTTTGTCTTCAGCATTCTTTGCTTCTTGTACAGCTTCTTCTACTTCATTAGCAACAGCAATCAATTCTTGTTCGAGCTTACGTTTTTGATTAGCTAAAGCTGTGTTTTGTGTGTGGAGTAAGTTTGCACGTTCGTTAGCTTCCATGAGTTCCTGTTCTGCTTGTTTGCGACCTTTTTCGGCTTGCTCGACCGCGGACCGAAGTTCATCAATTTCTGCTTGCAAAAGATTAACTCGTCGGTCAGTCACAGCTGCTTGTTCTTTGACTTCATCCATTAATCGATCGGATTCATCTAGGGTCATTTGAGTTTCTTTGATTTGGCCTTGAATCTCCTTATTAGCACGGCCAGCGTCTGCCATTTGACGGTTTGCGTGAGCAAGTTGAATTTCTAAGTCCGAAATTTCTCCTTCAAGTTTCTTTTTTATACGGACTGCATCAGACCGAGAACGAATTTCTGCGTCTAATTGAGATTGTATAGTTTCAACAGTTCGTGCAGCGTTACGTCGGGCGTTATCGATTTCTTCATCTTTTTCTTGTAAACGACGTTCTGATTCACCCTTAACTTGAGTTAATTCCATGGTAACTCGTAGAGTTTTGGCTTCTTCGCCTTCTACAGCTGCTTCAGTTTCCTCAAGAGTTGCGGCAAGATCATTTCGTTCAACTTCAATTGTTCGTTTAGCTTTTTCAAGTTCGCTTATCGATTTTGCGCCCTCTGAGACTTGATCAGTTAAGTCGGCAATTTCTTCTTGAACTTGTTTATTTTCACGTTTGCATGTTTCCAAGGCATCAACTGCTTCTTCATAAGAGTTTTTCATTTTAAATACTTCATTTGAAGCTTCTCGGGCGTCCTTTTGTGCTTTTTCGAGAGAACTTGTTATTTCTGCCATTTTTTCTTTATTTTCTTCGAGTACTTTGTCAAACGATCTTTGTTTTTTCTCAAGGGTTCCGGCGGCAGCGTTTGCACGTTCAAGTTCAACAGTTAATTCCTCAATTTCTCCTTGAAGTCGGCCTTTGGCCTTTTCAAGTGATGAGCATTTGGCTAAAGCAGCTTCAACCGATTCTTCGGTTTCATTTAGTCGAGAAGCTAGTTTTTTCTTCGCGTCTTCAAGTTCTTCAGTTCGCTGAATAGCATCAGTTTCGTACTTGGTTCTCCATTGGGCTTGTTCTGCATTAGATTTTGACAATTGTCTTTGAAGTTCGTTTTTAGCTTCAACTTCTTCGTCGTATTGCTCACGAAGAAGTTCATAATCATGCTTAGCAGCTTGATTTTGATGAATGAGGACATTTTTGCACTTCGATTCGTCTTCAAGGCCTCTTCGCACTTCATCGTTAGATTGGCCGACAGAGTTCTTTTGACGATTAAGTTGACCATTGATTTGCTCTTTTTCTTCCATTGTTCGTTTGAGTTCGTTAATTTCTGTGGCCATACGAGCTTTATTAGCAGCGCCTTCAGCTATTTCTTTGTCTTGTTCGTCAACTTTCGTTTTCAATTCACCATAAATGTCTTCAAGGTTGCGACAATTCTTTTCGTAACCAACCTTAGCTTTTGTGAGCGAATCTACTGTACTCATAAGATCATCAGCTTCCATTTTTAATTCGGATTTCTCTTTTTCCAGTTTTTGTTTAACTCGCTGAAGGTTGTCAATTTGCTCGGTCAAATCCGCTGAAACATCAGCATGTTTTTTACGTAAAGTCGATAACGTGGTCTCGTGTGAAACATTATGCTCTTCCAAATCACGTTGAAGCTTGAGCAGTTCAGCTTCTCGTCTTTTATTGACTTCAATTTGTCCCTGAGTTTGTGCATTGGCATCTTCGAGACGTTCCGCAAGTTCTTCGAGTTCTCGCGCGAGGTCACTGCGGGACTTTTCAGATTTTGCTTTTGCTGCACGTTCAGCTTCAAGTTCTTCTTCAAGTTCTTCAATACGAGCCATAAGTTCTTTGATTTTTTTCTGTAATTGAGCAATAAGAGTTTGTTCGTCTTCATATCGGGTAGCAAGTTGATTGTGTTCAAATTCTGATTTTTTTAGCTTTTCATCAAGACGTTGTTTGTCATTTTCGAGATCCATTATTGTTTCTTGAGCAAGTCGAAGGTCACCTTCGAGTTTACGCTTGAGACGCTCTAAATCCATACGACTCCGTTTTTCGGTTTCTAATGACTGCTCAAGGTCATCAACTTGCTGTTCAAGTTTATTTTTTTGTTTGCTTAGAGAGTTGACCTTGTCTTCTTCAGCCTGTAGATCATCGAGTGATTGTTGATGGGCTTCTTGAAGTGCTTTTTTCTCTTTTAAAAGTTTTGCGACAAGATCTTCTTGGGTAGCCAGTTCATCAGTTTTAGTTCGAACTTCGGATTCTACAAGTGCCTTTTCTTTTTCAACTTTATTTAAAGTCGTTTCAAGGTCTTCAATGTCCTTACGAAGTTCTTTGCATTCTACTTCAAGTTTTCGTTTTTTATTTTGTAAGTCAACATTAATTTCTTCTTCATCTTCGAAACGCTCAGAAAATTCTTTGATTTTACCTTCAAGGTCAATTTTTGATTTCATCAAAGACTCGTATCGGTCTTCAGCATCTTGTAAGGCATCGGTTTCACCAGCAAAATCAGATATTAACTTATTTTTAAGTTGAACAAATTTAATATGATCTTGTTCTAACGCTTTTCTTTTAGTCGATTCTTCTTTGAGTTCCTTTTCCATTTTTTCAAATTCAGCTAAAAGTTCGTCAAATTCGGCTTTCTTTTCAGCCGTGTTAAGAAGTGGACGAATCTTGAAGAGGAGTTTTTGCCATTCCCAATCTTTAAGGCCGATGTATGCTCGC
The DNA here is from genome assembly GCA_004367875.1 of Oikopleura albicans. Taxonomy (NCBI): domain Eukaryota; kingdom Metazoa; phylum Chordata; class Appendicularia; order Copelata; family Oikopleuridae; genus Oikopleura; species Oikopleura albicans. The sequence continues at coordinate 1,330,611 of SCLG01000050.1, forward strand.
CAGTTAGATTGTAAGACAACTGCGCCATCACGTTCTTTGACAGTTTTCAAGAATTTAGCTCGGGAAAGGTTGAATCTTGCACGAGTTTGAAGGGCGGTAAGAATTTGGGATATTTTTTCATCACGCAAATCTTCCAAAGCACCAATAATACCAGCTTTGAAAAAAAGCTTAGTGTGCCCATAACGGTACACAGCAGCATCAAAGGGCAATGAACTAAGAACTTTTTCGCAGGCTTTTTTAGGGTCAATAAAACCCGTTTTGGGAATGGCGTTTGGATTAAGGATAGCATAACGTTGTTTCCATTCCATGTACTCAACACGAGATGGGAATCCTTTTCTGCAAATACGAATACCCTCTAAGACACCATTACAGCGAAGTTGATGCAACACAAGATTGTTTTCCATGTATCCGGGTTTCTTGATTTCATTGGGGATAATACAACGAACAAAGTGGGGTTGGGTAGATTTCAAGTTGGTCATCAATCGTAATAGTGATTCGCGATGAAGAGCTGAGACTGTTTGAAACGAACCACCTTTCTGACGTTTACCACCCTTCTTGCCGCCACCGGCTGCAGCATCATCAGCACCAACGTAGCTGGCCCAAACCTTTTGAAAAACAACATTGGTCGACTGTTTGAAAATTTGAACAAGTGATCCGTTCAATGGATCTTTGTTCTTGAGCAGCCAATCAATAACATTGTAAGCGACCGTACCGGCATAGTGATAAATTTCAAAATGAGCTTCAAATTTGCCCTGTTTTTTAACCTTGCCGATTGACGAGGTTTTGCCCAAATGTTGCTGGAAAAGTTTATCACGGTATGTCATATCAGTTGCTTTTGGGACAATGCATTCTTCTTCCAACAAGGACATGATGCCAAGAGGTTTTTCAATCAACTCAATAGTAGCTTGCAAATCCATACCAAAGTCGATGAACTCCCAGTCAATTCCCTCTCGTTTATATTCTTCTTGTTCCAAAATGAACATGTGATGATTGAAAAATTGTTGCAGACGCTCATTAGTATAATTGATGCAAAGTTGCTCAAAGGTGTTAAATTCAAAAATTTCGAAACCAGCAATATCGAGAATACCGATAAAGTTGTTGCGTGGAAGGTCAGTTGAAAGTGCCCGATTGACGACATCGACGAGCCATTCAAAAAGACGCTTGTAGGTGGCTTTAGTGATCGCAGACAAAGCGTAGTGGACTTGGGCAACGGTTTGACCTTTGACGACAAACTCGCCGCCTACCTTGACCTTTGGCGAGCAAATAGCTTTGAGCCATTCTTGTGCGTTTAGGCCAAGGAGGTAAGCAAGTTTATCAGCGGCGTCTGTGCCGTCGGCTTCGGCTTGTTCTTCACGTGGCTTGTTACGGAACTTGGCATTTCCGGAGTGCATAATAGAAGCGGAAATTTTGTAAATGCCGTTTTTCTCCTCCTGAGAAAAGCCGAGAATGTCGAATGACTCATCAGTGGCGTCAAGCTCTTCACGATCGTCGATGGACTTGACCGTGACCTCACCGAGCGATGAGAACTTGTAATCGTAGGGGTCAGTAGTAACCATACACATTTCATTAATTTCAGGCTTGTGCCCAGTGTTAATCTGATAGAAAATGTGAAAGCAACGTTCAGCCTTCAGTTGAAAAGTGACACGTGACTTTTCAAGCAAGTAAGTATCAATGTCGCCAGAAGCCAGTTTGCCGGTGATTTGAAAGTGAATTCGGATAAATTTACCGAATCGAGAAGAGTTATCGTTACGGATCGTTTTGGCGTTACCTTAAAAATAGTTATAACTGAGCAAACTAATAATATATTATAATGGCACATACGTATCACTGAGAACCAATTAAATGCTGTTTAACTGTCAAATTCGTACATAATTTATAAAATATATTTGACGATGCTGTTGTTTAGAAATTGTACAAATTAATTTCAGATCCGTGGGAGCACACTCTTCGTTTACTATTAATTTTAGTACGCGATGAAGATGATATTTTGATTTTAAAATTATATTTTGTTCAATAAATTAAATTTGTTAAAAAACCCTTCAGGTCAACAAGTATAAAACTTATGTTAAACGATACTTAACAGAAATGTCAAAAGTGTTTTCATGTGCAAAAAAAATATGAGTCTTATACCAAGAATTTTTCAAACAATCCTTCTGCTAAAATTTTATGTAGCAGCTATACTATTATTAAAAATATCGATTAAAATTTTACACTCACCAAAAGCCTCCATAGCTGGGTTAGCAGCAACAATTTGATCCTCGAGTGATCCACCACCTTGAAGGTCAGGAGCAGTTTCTTTTTTCTTGCCACCAACCGCTTGATCAGCCAAAACGCAAATCACGGCGAAATACTGAAATTTTAAATGATGTAGAAAACTAGCAATTCGACAGCGGCGCCCATTTTCGCAAACCTTTCATTTAATTATAATATAGTTAAGTAAAATAAGTAGAAAAGAATGTTATAACGTTACAAGTATGTAATGACTTATAATTTGGGTGGCATTTAGTTTTTTCGGCGTTTGAACATAAAAAAAGTTCAAAAGTAGAAATTTGGGTCTAGATTTAGTTATTGATGGATGATTGAAAAAAATAAATACTCCTGTATTCCGAGCTACAGTTAACTCTTTGGATCCAGGTCGTAATTGGGTGCATAAATTTAATAACTTTCGATTCAAACAAGCTTTTTGTGTCAATTAACCCTTATATGTTCCCGACGGTGCAGTTATGTTTCCGGTTTTTGAAAAAACTGGTGGAAACATAAGTGCGCAGGGGTTATAAGGCTTATACTTGAGAAAAAAAAAAGTAATTTTTCGCAAATTTCAAAAAAAAAACATTATACATCGTGTATCATTTAGTTCCATCAATGTTAGTTTAAAAATTAAATTTGAAAGTTCGTACTTGAGCTCATTTCTGTTGGTTGGTATAAAGATTATCTAAAACTTATAAATTGTTCTATCTTTTTTTACTTTAACTAGTAACGATGATATAAGCTATACTGTATGATATATCCTGTGGTATAAGCCGTGCCTTAAAAAGTCCCTTAATAAGTTAGATTGCGAATGGTAAAAGCTTACTTGAATGACACGTTTGGTATTGACAGTTTTACCCGCTCCAGATTCACCGGTAATCAACATAGACTGATTTTCGGAGTTTCGCAACATGTCTTGATAGGCATTGTCGGAAACGGAGTAGACATGTGGCGGCATTTCGGTACGGCGCTTGTTGTAGTAACAACCGACAACATGATTGTCGTAGACAGGGAGCCACTTATAGGGGTTAACCGTAACACAGAAAAGACCCGAATAAGTGTAAATAAGGAATCGCTCGTATCGCGTTGCCAAATTGTGCACGACGGCAGCTTCGGAGAGATAGGTCATGTTTGCCATATCTTCCAAAAGTTCGTATTTTGGCGGGTTTTGGGGTTCAACTTGAGCTTCGGTAAAAAGCTTCTCTTTGTCGTCCAGTAACCGCTTGACTTTAATCATTTTACCCTTTTTAGGGTCTTGCTCTTCGCCCATTTTGTAGGCCTTGGTATAACCAGTCTCAGCGTAAGGAATCCAAACGGCGGTTTTACCCTCGAATGGAGCATTACGAATGTCGACGGCTTCCGGATCCCACATTGCCATATTGGAGAAACTAGTTAAAATAATTATGAAAACATAAAAATTCGAAATTAGACTCCGTATCTATTAAAAAATCGTATAATTAAGTTTTATCTCGTAAGTGTCCTTAGACAAAGAAGCTTAGATGTGTCAGTATGAAAATATCTGCCCATAGAAGAAAAAAATATTCCGTAAAATTTCAAACGCAAGTCACAGGTTTTAAAGATGCCCTAATCTAGTGAAAGTTGTACCAATTTGTATTGGGTAGTACCAAATGGGTACATCTCGATAAAACGTAATTGTAATTTTAAAATTCTTGGGAAAACCCTCAAGAAAACATGAACTGTTAACTATTTTTGTCCCTTTTTACTTTCGTATAAAGTATTGAACTTATACCATTTTAAAGTATCGTCCTGATTTTCAAACGCGAAAAAATTCTTAAGCGGAAATGCATATTTTTCCTTAAATGCGGCACTTAAGAGGAGGAGGACTGTAATACAAAAATATTTTAAAAGAAGGAAATCGCCTTTAGGTGATTTGCCTTTCGGTGATTGGTCGAGCGCGCTCAAAAAAGACCAATGACAGGCCACATAGGCCTCAGACGCGCTGTCAAGCAACGTTACCAAAAAGTGGTAACATTATTTATTTTTTTCGGGTTTGAAAATCACTGCGATATATGTGATTTAAACCCATAGTTTAATCACAGTGTAATCTAATTAGGCATGAACTTTGTTTGGATGCATTGATTTTTTATCACCTTATTTTATCAACGTATTCCAATACAAAATTTCGATCTATTCATCCAAACCAAAAAAGTAGCTCTCCTAAAGTACGGGTCACATAGGTAAACCTGATATGTCTGTCAGACACAAAAAAACTTCTTTTTAACAAACTTTCCTACTTTAAGAAAGTGGCTCTTACATTCAGAAGTGGCCATTCCTAAGAGAAAGTGACTTTTACTATGGGTAATGCTTGTACTGCGTTTATTTTAACTTTAAAATAGTTCATTTTAACATTATAATAATTTATTTTAACTTTAAAATGATAATTATATCTCGATATTTTACCTTATTCAATTCTTTGCAGAGTCGAACTAATTTACTAATAGGTTTCCGGCTGTATTTATGGAGATTATTTCCGAAGGATGTCGCATTTTTTCTCGATAACTGGCCTGAAAGTTGTAATTAACACCCGCAAAAGCATAAAAAATATATTGTTTTTTTTTGGTTTGACACCATTATGGCCCATAATTTATATGAACTTTTATATGAGTTTGTACTGTTAGTAGTTGTTCATCAACTCTGAGCCTTTGCAGAATGTGATCATTTGGAAAAATGGTATGTTGAACAAGATACTTATAATACACTGGGTGCGCAGTTATCAGGCAGGTTTCGAGACAAAAAACCTGCCTGATAGCTGCGCAAAGCGTAGTTAACTGTAGGCCGACCTTCCTGATAACTCGATGATTCATAACTGCGGAACCGAAGTACTTACTACAGTTGTGGGTGCGAGAACCTGACGTTTTTTGGGAAAATTTTCGCACTAAATACGAAGCATTTTCGGAAAAAATTGGGAGAACACTGTATCAACAACTGTAAAAATTGTATTTTATTATACTTTATTATAAATGCAGTTATTTTCCGCTATAATTTATAGCGTATTACTTATAGCCTATAAGTTTTAACATTTAGACATTTTGAAATAATTTTTTTTTTCGAGGTATCCCTAAAAATTGGTTGCTAGCCTGGCTATAACTTATAGCCTATAACTTATAGGCTATAAGGCATCGCAACTTATAGCCTATAACTTATAGGCTATAAGGCTATACTTATAGCCTATAAGGCATCGCAAATTTTTTTCAGGTAGAGTCAATTTCTGTTTTGTCAAATCATAGGAAAATTTCTCAAAGCCTTGCAGTCTAAGCGTCCCAATACGGTACTTTCAATGCGTTTAAAATATATATAATGCAAGAGTTTTGCATTATATGCCACAATTATACCAAATCATATACTTCGTTCAATACCGTTTCATAAATGATGCATTTAAGATGTTGCACTTTTGGTATATCACATTAAACACTCACATGATATTTCGCGGAAACTGTCATTTGTGGGCAATGATTTGCCGTGTGCGAAAATGGCCTTGATAACCAAAATGTTAATTGGGTTCACCACAGGGCCAATATTCTGAGCGTTTTTTAACGACAATTCATCATAAGTTAGGATTCACACAGGATGATCAGATTGATGATGTGAATAATTAACTTATCAAGAAATTCCAGATGTTTGGGTAAATCAATTAATACCATTTGTATAATCCCGCTTTAGTTCGAATTCATCATTGAAATATATGCGTTTCAATTAATTACAACTTAATTTATTAAATAAATCTAATAATTTAATAAATTAGGTTGTAACTAATTGAAACGCATATATTTCAATGATGAATTCAAACTAAAACGGGATTAAAATGGTATAAAGTGATTTACCCAAACATCTGGAATTTCTCGATAAGTTTATTATTCATATCATCAATCTTAACTTAAAGTCTGAAATTTCTTGATAAGTTAACTATTCACATCATCAATCTTAACTTAAGGACCGGTCAGTCCCTTTGTTTACAAAAAGTACGTTTGGGAAAAACGCTATAAAATTTGTTCTACAACTGCAATTGACTTATTTTTTTGTTCTTGAAGAACAAGACTTCTACTTTCAGATGATGTTATTTGGGTTGACATCATAACTAGTATTGACCGCCTACGGCGCGCTCGAACTTCAGTTAAACTCGAACTTGAGCTGCCCATCACTTGAACAGTGTTGATGGTATTGATTTCATTTTTGTGACCAAATCTTCCTATAGAAGACGCGCACATTTTTATCTGGGCTTTTTTTCGTTCGACGTCTAGAACAAAAAATATTTCGAAAAAACTCCTAACATCGGACAAAATTTTTCGTGACCTTGAAAATTAATGAACGAGAGGTGATATCAAAAAATGCCCACATGCGATTGACGGCAAAACGTGTCTGCTTAATATGCCGAAAAAACTAAATCAATAGCATGAACAGTACTAAACTGATGGACGAGGTTTGAAAAAAAAGTCACTATAAATTTTAATATTTGTGTAAAAAGTGTGTGATGCGTTGTGATTCTGATTGAATTTTGCTGCCAATTTATGTTTTACTATTTCTCGGAACATTGTAGACTACCATCGTGTACAAACTACGCATTAAAAAATAAGTAAAGAAGGTTTATTTTTGAAAAGTTGTATGAACATTTTTATAAATTCAAGTTTTTATTGAAATTTTCAAGCACCAAAATTTCTTGAATTTGATGGCCAAATGAACTTGGCCATGCTTGATATCATTAGCTAACGCCTTAAATTGTAATAAAAACATCAATTATGTGACAAAATTGGACATCACTGATTTTTGGGTTCACTTTGTACACCACATGACAGACCGGTCCTTAAAGTATTTTTTGTATCATAATTAAGTAAATACAGTCCATGGTTTAAAAGCGATACAATTTGTGGCTAAAAATTATATTACAAAAATTGTATTACATTACACGTTTCCGGGTCATTGGCCTTTTTTACCCTGCAAATGAATTTGTCGAGTTTTTTAACGTACATTCAAGCGACATGCAATCTTAGCTCTCAGGGGGAAGGAGTTTTTGGAAACCCATAGGGGGAAATGCGTGTAAATAAACATGCACTTAAAAAATTCACAATAATTCGCAATAATTCAAAAAAACTGGTAAAGCCAAGTTGTAGGTCTCGTCAAACTACGTCGATCTGACTATTCAGAAATTAATTTGGGACACCAGGGCCCACTAGAGAGCTGTTTGTAATCTCCAGCTTACGCAAAAAATAACACCGCCAATCGAATTTTCTCGAAAAGTTGAGGGGGGTCACCAATACGGTATTGGTGACCCCCCTCAATACCCGTTTTGCCCTACGGGGCCTCCATATGCCTTAAATCGACGAAAAAACCCACTTGCGTGTCTATTTACACGCACTTCCCCTGTGAGTTAAAAAAAATGAAATAAAGTACTAAACCCATGTTTGTGTTCAAAAATCCGAAAGTAGACACAGTGGTCCTAATATAAAATTATATGCTTGTCCAATAACTGGTTTTGACCCGATAACGACGTAGGTGGTGTGTCAGTAAACAGTAAAGTTTATAGTATGTTCAGTTTGTATCAGTATATCATGTATACATGACATGTCGCTTGATTACCCTCCAGAAAATACATTATCCCTATTTCAACCGTGCCCTATGAAAATAATGACAAGAATATAGCTCGGTTTTTTATTAGCAATCTTTTTCTAGATCGTTCAAGTCAAGTGAGTCTGATGTTGGTTCATCATCATCCCTATCCGTCGATGGATCATTTCTATATAATTGTATTTCGTCATCGTCCTCGTCTTCGTTTTCTAAACATTCAACAGGATTTTTTCATCGTTATTTTAACATCGAGGTAAAATTGATAAATGGCTATTTTAAAACCAGTGGTAAATATCACAATATAGACAGGGTTTTCATAAAATAAAAGTCGGTTTCATTTTTGAAAAACCCGACTCTTTATTAANTACCCGTTTTGCCCTACGGGGCCTCAATATGCCTCGACGAAAAAAACCAGTTGCGTGTCTATTTACACGCACTTTCCCCTGTGAGTTAAAAAATGAAATAGTCCTAAACCTATGTTTCTGTTCAAAAATCCGAAAGTAGACACAGTGGTCCTAATATAAAATTATATGCTTGTCCAATAACTGGTTTTGACCCGATAACGGCGTAGGTGGTGTGTAAGTATACAGTAAAGTTTATAGTATGTTCAGTTTGTATCAGTTTATCATGTCCGCGTTCAGGGCCCCAAAAAGGCAGCCCATAAGGGACCGCTGGCCCATAAGGGACCGGTTGCCATTTTTGACTAAAAACACACATATTTGTAATTTTATTGTGTTTTCTGCTTGAAAATAGGTTTTTAGACATTGCAGATTTAATTGCCAAAAAAATCAGTTATTGATGATTGTTAGTCTTTTTTTAATCGTCATCAATTCACCACCACTTGTACCAACATACGTTAATCTATTTTTATCGGTAAAACGAGTATTATACCGTGAGGCGGTCCTAAGATTGAAGCGCTACAGAGAATCTTCGTATACCTTTTAACGTTATTTTGACATGACCGCGTCAATCTCAGGACCGCCTCACGGTACTTTGATAAAGCATTCGGCATAATCCAAAATAAAAATGTATCCAGGATAAAAAAGATCTGCTGAAGAAAAATTAAACAAAAGAAAAATGGCATTTTTTTCTAATTTCTAGATTTGTTCGTTTTTTTTGTGAAACCAATGTTGAAACTTGTTATCAAGCAAAATCACTTCCGACAAAAGAAAATTAAAATGAGATGGAAAAATATAGTCTGAAAAAATATGGCCCATAAGGGGCAGTTTTTCAAATCGAAAAAATCGCGGCCCATAAGGGACCAGTGGCCCATAAGGTTACGGCCCATAAGGGACGGAGGACTGTATACATGACATGTCGCTTGATTACCCTCCAGAAAATACATTATCCCTATTTCAACCGTGCCCTATGATAATAATGAGAAGAATATAGCTCGGTTTTTTATTAGCAATCTTTTTCTAGATCGTTCAAGTCAAGTGAGTCTGATGTTGGTTCATCATCATCCCTATCCGTCGATGGATCATTTCTATATAATTGTATTTCGTCATCGTCCTCGTCTCCGTTTTCTAAACATTCAACAGGATTTTTTCATCGTTATTTTAACATCGAGGTAAAATTGATAAATAGCTATTTTAAAACCAGCGGCGAATATCACAATATATAGACAGGGATTTTATAAAATAAAAGTCGGTTTCATTTTTTGAAAAACCGACTCTTTATTCACCCTCAACCAAAAAACAGGGACGTTTGTCCCTACACCAAAAATAGACGTATTTTTTGATTGTTCGGTTTTATTAAATTAATTGACAGTAAAATCCAACATAGAAAAAGCAATTGTGAGTCCGAAGAACACAAAAAAATAGATGGTATTTTTTTAAAATCACGAGTAATTAATGATTTATTGAATTTGGTAAACGTCCAAAAACAGGTTTTTTTGCAATAAATGCATTAAAAACTCCTTTTTTCAAACATGTTTTTTTTTGTTTTGTAAATTAGCTAAATGAAATTTCCGTTTTTGTGGTCAAATCGGCCAAAAAGTGTCCAAGGGTGGTCGAAGACCTTTCAAAAGTGTGCCCAATCGATTAAGGGCCATCAATTTGCTTATAGTGCAAATTATGAACGATTAGAGAAGACTCTCAGAAGAGAAAATACAAAAATTCAAAAGTCCCTGTTTTTGGTTGGGGTACCGCTAAAATTTTGGTTGGGGGTTAAAGCTCCGCTTGTTAAATGGGCAACGTCAGCATCCGTATCTGTTTTCTGTGGGCGAAATTTTCCGTTTATTATCAATTTCTTACACATGATAAACTTCGCCAAAAAACACATTATCCGGATTCTGACGGGCCCGAATTCAGCAAACCTTCGTCATTGGAACCCTCCTCATTATCGTCACTTATATAAATTGTCTGACGCTTATTGACATCATCGTTGTTTGCGGACATTGTTTCATGTGATTCCGAACCCGACGATGAATTATCTGATTTTTTGGTGAAGAGTATTGCCGTTTCCGAAAATTTATTGTGCTGTATTTTTTTTACAGATTTATTTCAGTGCTCGCGTTTGAGTAGATATTTGATTATAAGCAGTTGTGTAGTGCGTCATTTGTGTTAAAGACAAAATTTAAACAAAAATTCAGCAAAAACATTATAAACGGACAATTAGCAATACAGTATGAGGTATAATAACGCGCGTCGCGATCTTCTGAGTTTTTAAGCCTAGTAGAATACAAAAATTGAGAAAGCGAGAAACACGTTATTTTACCACATACTGTAACCCGACAATTGATGTTAGCACAAGGGAAAATGCCTCGAAAGTGAACGGTTAGTCCTTGAACAGTGTTCAAGTTGAACACATACTGGTGTGGGTCGTCAGTTTGCCACCGAGCTCGACGTGGGTCTTATCATAGATAAGACTGAGTACTGTTTCAAACTTACAAGCGAAATTTTCTCGGTGACGCTTTTTTTCTCACTCCAGTATTTGAGATGGGTCGTTTAATTCTGGCGAGTAAAAACGGACGGAAAGCAGTTAAAGTACATACTGTCATTGTTTTTTCCGTAAAATTTACAAAAAAAAATGTGTTATGGTAACGAAAATACCCTTCACCGAATTTTCCTCTTCAATTAGTTTTTGTCTAAGTAGGTCTAATTTGACTAAAAATAAATTTATGATCGTGTTAGAAAAACTTTAGAATAACAGTATTTGTTTCTAAAACGTTCCTTCCTGTTCCATATCTTCGGCCAGTTGATTCGCCGTTTTTTCGCCCTCGTCTTCATCGTTGGCATCAATTTCAGCCATTAAAAACTCCTCTAGCATTCCTTCTATGGCGTCCGCATCTTAAATAACGTATATAATTATGACTCGTGTATTCAAACAAAGATCGAAAAAATGTGTGATTTTGGCCAACT
>SCLG01000050.1:1350440-1382126 GCA_004367875.1 Oikopleura albicans
TTTTTTTGCGTAGGTTGGAGATTTCAAACAGCTCTCTAGGGGGCCTTGGTGGCCTTAAGCAATTTCTGAATAGTCAGATCAACGTGAGATTGATTCCCCTGAGAGTTAAAGTCTGCGATTAAAATAACGATAAATTGTTCTTTTCGGAATATGTTTTTATATACCAATAGCGTTCTTCTTGAGTAGCCCTGCGACATTGATTTTTGGAATACAAACGTCCAACTTTTTGGTTGGGGTACTGCTAGATATTTTTGGTTGGGGTTAATGCAATTTAGACTGAAATTTTGAGTCTCATCAAAATAATCCTTATAGCCACGAAAATAACTTGGACTAAGTTGGTATCTCATGTAACCTTTTATTAGATCAATTAAACTTCACTTTAAAATTAATCAAAAGAAATGTTCCTCTAATTGTAAGAACAGTGAATTAAGAACGGATGAAACTCCTTTAAAATTAAAAATTAAGATGATGAAAAAAAATTCCGTATCTTTAAGCGTACAAAAGTTCACAAGAAAGTGAACTTGAGCTTCTCGAAATATTACATTTAGCGAACTATTTCAGACATTTGATTGATGAAGATGAATTTTTCATGTCCATTAGAATTTAAATAGAATCGAGCAAAAAGATTTACAGGCCACAACCGTGTTAACATATATTTTCATCTACATTTTTTTCATGATAAAATATATCTTGATTATACTGCTCGGAAAATGTATTTTCTCCTGTATACTTGACAGAGGGGCAACAAAACACAATGACAACCAGAAATTGACTAATTTTGCATGTATTATGTGTCAGGTAATAACAATTTTAAATCTCGCGGTTCTAGAATCTCGCGGTTTCTATCTATCGCGGTTTCCCATCTCGCGCGTTTCTATCTCGCGGTGTCTATCTCGCAGTTTCTAGTATCTAGCGGTTCTTTTTGAACTTTAGGTCCTTTTTCATATTTTAGGAAATGGCTGAGTACTAACCGTACTACGAATTTCCGCCGTCTTTTCTCCCCCATATAATATGGGCCATATTAGTGTTTTTTTTTGACGTGCAAAAAAACTCAAGTTTGGTTATCTAGAAAATACGAAGGAAAACACAACGGAAATTCAATAGTATAAACGTTAAAGAGCTGGCCGTTTCGAGCCCTTTTCGAGACCTTCGAGGTAATTTATCACGTCAAATGGTGAACTTGGGAAAAACTCAGTTACCCAACTACAATCTACTTTTTTTTTCTGCGTCGTATGGCCAAACCAGCAGGGCTTCAACAAATGATAAAATACTTGTTTCAGGATGGTGAACGGTATGAATTTTTCGGATCTGAATGGATATCTTGCTATTCGATTATTCAGTCTGGTTGCTGCAATGATAAAGAAGATGCAGTGGCAAACCTATTCCGAAAAATTACGAATATATTTAAAATATCGAGTTTGTTCCAACCAACAACGTCAAAAAAATCCCAATACTAAAAATCCGAAACCAACAGAAAATTCTCGAAAATTGACGCAGAATTACCACACAATTTCAATCATTAGTCAAAATGTACGGGCAATTATTAACGAATTATCCAGAAAAATATTATCTCTTTTTCCTCATATGTTATACAATAGTTCGAGGAATTGATAAAACTGCTTCATAACAAAAAAATAAAGACAGGATCAGACTACGTAACTCTCTATAGCTACAAAACCCTCAATTACCTTATCAGTAATCTCAAATACAATTGTCTCGCCTTAATTGTAACAATAAAATACGTTCACGCCTGCGCCCTGCCGAGTTATTTGACCATAATTGGGTTGGAAACGAAGGTACACTTTTTCCGAGTTTTTTGAGCAAAAATAGGTACAAGTGACGGAACGAGGTGACAGTTTTTGACAAAAAAAAAATCAAAAACGAAAGTGTCACTACGTAACCACACCAACCGTATTAGTTTTATGAATCGCAAATTGTATTTTTATAAAATCTCGACAAAAATAAAAAGAAGTTAACCCAGATAAAAGAAAAGAAACCGAAACGACCACATGCACGATATGAATTAATTTCCTATAAATAAAACAATACAACTTATCTACGCCCCCTGCGCAGTCAACTTACATAAGTATTTACAAAAACCTTTGAGATAACAGGAGGAGAAAAAGTATTGACATCGTAGCATATTATGAAAATATGACGAAATATTATTTTTTGGACGGTAGCTGCATGCAAGATAACTGCGCAGAAAGTGTATTTGAATGTACTCAATATTCCAAGGACTATACTGAATAATTTATGCAAAAAGATGTTGCTATTATTTGTTTTTTTTTCAAATTTCATGTAATTGAAATAAAACTAGTTGGAATGGAAAATTGTGTGACATTGTGAATATAACATTTAGTTTGTAAACGAGTCAACATAAATCGGATCCGATCGGATCATCGTCGCCATAATCGTCATAGACGGGCTCATCATAAAGCTCCTTTATTTCTTCTTTCGGAAATTCCATCGCTTTAAGCGTGATTTTTACACAGTACAAGGCTTAATGTGCGGGTTACAACCCTTAACTCCCACGGGTCCCGGCTAGATTGCAACCCCTAGGAGTCCATTCGTTAAATTTTTAAACGAAACGCCTTTACGGCCATTTTAGACAGCATATTTGTAGGGAAACTGTTTTTTGGAGCAGTTTTACACGGAGATTCCGATAAACGCTATAAAAAGTTCGTCTAAAACCTCCCAACGGTGACGATTGGAGCTAACCTATAAGAGTCATTTACGCAAAATATCACGAAGTCGCGGTCAACCGTTTTATAAGTTAATTTTACGATTTTCGAAACATTTACTAAAAAAATCTCTAAGATCATATTTTTAGTCAGAATCAATTTTTAGTCAGAATCCTTCGAGATTTTGCGCGTCATTTCGTATTTTTCTAAAACACGCCTTCTGGGCTCATAAACATATACAGTTCCATTAGCTCCATGTCTTTTAGATCTACCACATCTTCGTCCTAGAAATTTTTTAAGGTAGTATATGCGTTAAAACATTTTTAATTTTTGGCAGTTTCTGCTAAAATAGCCTAAAGGTTTAATAAGATTCTAAGTTGTCATACTTTTTCATTTGTGAATCTATGAAACCAAAATGATTATCGATTGAACTTTATTGGAACATTTAGAGACATTCACTTTTATCACATTACACAGGGTCGTTATTAACAGGCCTAAAATTTTCAAAAATCTGCCTGTTAATAGCAAATGTGTCTGTTGACGTCGTTGTTAAACCGGTAATTTCAACTAATGATTTACATAAGTGATTTACCTGATGTTCTAAGTCATCCCGAAGTTCGGTTACTTCTAGTTCTGGATCCTCTTTATCATGCGTATACTACGTAGTGGTTGATTTGTATTCTATCCAAATAAAAATTTTCTCGCAAACATTTTGACTATTTCCGGTCGTACGCAGCGTAACGCGCGCAAAAAAACTACCAAAAACAAAAAAAATTTGAGCTTGACATTGTGATCATTAACCGTGAATTTGAAACTTGCGGGAGAAAAATATTGTTGCCTGAGGCTAAAAACTGAGGTACACTCAACTAATACTACTCAGTAGTAACTACTGGTTAACAAATTGTATTTCATGCCTTCCATTGAGAATATGGATGAGTCGTAAAAAAGTATTCAACCACGCTATTTTAAATCAAAAGTGTTGTTAGTGGCATGGAATTCAGTTACAGACCGCCAACGTTTAGAATTATCACCGCATTATTCTGGAATTTGATCAATTAGTCAACGCTTTCGTTGATCTTCGGAAAATTGCCGACATTTGCTCACACAGGTCTGCGGAAATTGTACGAAAATAGTCAAAAACCGGCCAAGTTATACAAAATAGAACATAAATCAACCCTTATAATCAAAACCGATGTTTGCATAGAGTAGTCATAACCGCACATAGCAGGTGGAAAACATAAAATAGGCTGGCCATAAAGAGGACGGGGTCCATTCCAATATAAACGAAAACCGGTCCCATGCGATAGCAACGATATTAGAAATAAAAGTATAAAGTTCGGCATTCGTCTGGTATTTTGAATCACGATTGAACTATATAATAAAAAAAAGTTTGATAGATTCTAAATTTTAGAATCTAAAATTATAACAACCCTTTTTCGCGTATTTCCCCTACGAAAATTCTTTTTCATAAAAATCGGGTAGCTTTGTACTTTCGGAAATTTAGATCCCAAAACCAGTGTTGGAAAAGTTGGCCAACGCTCCAAATTCCCCCAACGCCCCACGCGTTGAGAATAAAATTTAACTAACGCCCAACGTTCCCAACGCCCACAGACCGAACACTGATGCTTAACGAATAAGTGAAAAACTATTTTAAACAAGAAAGAGAAGTTGAAGGGGCGCTTACTTTCACACAGCATACATAGTATGTATGTAGTATGTATTATTAGCATACATAGTATGTATTACATACAGTATAAAATTGTGTTGAGCATTAAAAAAAGTTTGAGCGTTGGCCAACGCTTGTATTTTTCCCAACGTCCAACGCTCCCAACGTGTTGGGGAGGCAATTTCCCCAAAGCTCAACACTTCCAACACTGCCCAAACCCTTCACAGGATTAGCAATTTGAATCCCGTTTTATTTGTCAACTAAAAAAAGATTACCTTTGACTCTCTATGACCCATAAAATGTCGATTTTCCAAGAATAGTTTCACGAACGCTTTTTGAGGACAGAATTTGTCATTTATGCATAATTATTCCAGAATCTTTTGATATATAATCAATTAAATTCAACCTAGGCCTTGATTTAACAATAAGAGAAACTGTCATTTAAGCAAGTTCAGTTGATAAATTAAAATTCATTCTCGAGTAAACTTCATTTTGTCATGCATTTAACTTGACATTCTGACCTTTTAGAAATTAAGGAGTTCGCGCTAATATTTGCAATGGTGTACCCTCACTTGGACAACATTTGGAACTTGTGCAAAGTTTTTCCACGTGACTTTTAGCGTATTCGTAGTCAAAAAATAAATCTTTGCCGAAGTTCCAAATATTGCTCGAGTTCCTTCTTCACTTGAGCAATATTTGGAACTTGAACAACGTTCTTCAGTTTCCCTCCTTTGTCCAAGTTCCAAATATTGTCAAAGATCCAAATATTGCTCAAGTTCCCCCTTCACTTGACCAATATTTGGAAGTTGAGCAACACTGTCCAATTTCCCCCCTTTGTCCAAGTTCCCCCTCACTTGGACAATATTTGGAACTTGAGCAACATTTTCCAAATTCCAAATATTACTGAAGTTCCACCCTGACTTGGAAAATTTTTGGAGCTTGAGAAACCCTAACCTAACCTAACCCTAACCTAGGTTAGGGTTTCCCAAGTTCCAGATATTGTCCAAGTGAGGGGGGAACCAAATACATGTATACCATAACTTATGGTCCATAAGTTACATCTATGATTTGTACAAGTATGATAAGTACATGCACATGTTAGGAGTGTAAATAAATTCGAGCGTTGACCAACGCTTACTTTGGGCGTTGAGGAAATTTTGAGCGTTGGCCAACTTTTCTAACACGACTGTTAACTTTTTTTTTGTACTTTGTACAGTTTTTTGTACAGTTAATATAAAATTCTAAGAATGCGGTTTTTCGGTATGTTTTTTTCCCCACTTCAGCGAATATTTTGAAAAATCTTAAGTATAGAATTATGAAAGAAAGAAATTTTCTGAACTAATTCAGTTCTCCTTAAATGCCGCGTGTTGGTGGCTCGAGTGTGGCACTTAAGACGGGGAGGAGTTATCCCGCAGGACTGTATATGAAAATTTACCAAAAAACAACTTTATCGGAACCGGTAATTCCAAAATTTCGAGCCGATTTCGGGTTTTATAACTATTTATAGACCACAAAATAGAATATATTTTTGGTCATAAAGTTTGCAACAATCATTCAAAAGTGAAATTCAGGCAGACTGAAAGTGACATAATAGACTTTAAATACCTTGAAGACTTCTAATATTTTGACTTATTGAACGCGTTTGCTCGATAAAATAGTTTTCGGTGTACTGACTATACAATTGGTTTATTTGAAAAACAGAAAAAAATTTTTGAGGTTCAGTTACCGTTTGTATTAACCTCTAATTTGGTCTTATATATCTTCCCAAAGTTATTGATTTTCTATATTATATGTGTGTATAATATTTCCATGTTAAATATTATATGCTGACCATGAACGTGCTATATTATCTTGGTATTGAGTTTATTCTGTCAAGATCTAAGTCATGATTACAAAGTGCATGGATTAAGGTCATTATGTTTGGGTCATTAGACCGATAATGGAAGCATAACGTCGGCATGACCTAAACTTATATGATAAAATAAGTCTGTCATTTCAATAAAAATGACAAATTTTGTCTAAGGTTTGTCCGACAACATCTTTTCATAACACAAAAAGATCCATTTTAGAAGGTTTTTTTTAGGTTTTATTTGTATGTTTGAGTAGCGTTCAGGTTATTTAATTTCTTAATTTTGCAACGAAGAGCTACTTTCAATATTTCTAGTTCACTAAAATTACGCGTAACTGCGGTTAACCGATGCAAGCATAAAAGGGATTTATCTACACACGGTGCGCTGTTATGTTTCACAAAAAAGTGAAACATTAGAGGGCGAGCAGTACAGTCCATGCGCGCACAACGCGACAGCACACAACGCGACAGTGCGCACACAATGCGACAGGTTTTGGCCTAATGAAAAGTGTGCACACAACGCGACACTTTTTTTCTCTTGAAAAAATCCATTGTGTAAAAAATATAAATTATTCATAACGAAAATAAAGCAAAAGTAGATTTAGTTTAGAAACGGTGGATGTTTTAATTCGGAGTTTTTTCGCAATTTTTTTCGAGCGCCATCAGTGGTAGCCGTCTGGGACTTTCGAGGGGAAAAATTGAGAGTTTAACGTTCAAACTTTTCAGATTAACCAAACCAAGGGTGGCTAAAAATAAAATCGTCTTTAAAAATTCGTCTTCAAAAACATCAAAAAAAAAACACTATTTTATACCTTGTAAGGGATTGAGTGATTGTTGTGCACACAAGGCGACAGTGCGCGCACACCGCGACAGTGCGCACACAACGCGACAGGTTTTGGCTAAGTGAAAGTGTCGCGTTGTGCGCGCATGGACTGTTAAACATTACGGTGCGAAGGATCAGAAGAGGAAAATTTTGAGTACTTTATGGAAAATTCCGATAAGTTAATGCAAAATTCCCAGATCCCTTTAACTTAAAGGCTTTAAAGGATTCCCTTATAGGTAATAATTATTTATTTGTAGTATCCACTTATGAAAGCAGTAACACGTTATTTATGTATAAATATATACATTATATATACACAGGTTAAGTACTTAACCGTCCACTAAATTTTTTTCAAAACTGAACGGTTAAGCAGGTTCCGGACGGTTAAGCCGGTAGTGCGTAGGCGATTTTTTTGGGGAAATTTAAAAAAACGAACTGGACGGTTAAGCAAAAATAGCCAATTTTATATAAGAACTTGATCTCCTATAACACGTGACTCTTTTCTAAGACAGTTACTTCTTACTATTTTATACTTTTTGACTCAATTGACCATTGAAAAAGTTTTAATATTGCTATATGACATTACTTTTTGAGAAACAAAGAGAAAATTTTCAAAATAATTTACTAAAGAACGGACGGTTAAGTACTTAACCTGTGTATATATTTTATATTCTTGTGAAGCTTCTCTTTATTGAATTCAGATGATTAAATCTTTATTTCCAGATATTTCGCCAGTTCTGGCATTCTCAATGTGTTTTTTGCGACTGAATATACAGTAACAACATTTTCAAAATAATACACTCCAATTCTAGAATATCAAATAATATTTGTTAATAAATAGTATGTGTGGCCATTAGGTGCTCGGTTTAACAAATACTGTTTATTAACAAATATTATTAAATATTCTAGAATTTGAGTGTATTATTTTGAAAATGTTGTTACTGTATATTCAGTCGTAAAAAACCATTGAGAATGCCAGAACTGGCGAAATATCTGGAGATAAAGATTTAATCATCTGAATTATACATAATGTATATATAATATATATTTATATAATGGGATAATTCATTATACATATTCTAAAATAATATGATAAATTCTCCGCAGTTATCAGGCAGCTTGATCCGCCCGTGTCATTATCCAGCAGGTTTTTATGGGGCGTTATGATTCATAACTTCTGAATCGTCCTTACCAAACTTTATTTTTTTCATTTTCGCTCCGTCGGGCCAAAATGTGATCGTCCCGTTCGCAGCTCAAGTCAATACGCCTATACTTGGCATGTGTATCCGAGGCGACTATCCAAGGAGGCATTTTTTTTCTATTTAGATCATAGTGTGGTACATTTTTTATACCGAAATAATCTGGATATTTTTTATCCCGTAGTATTTTTGTACTATAAGTTATGCCCTACGAAATTATCCTGCGAAAAAGGTTTTTGGGAATAGCTCGAGCAGAAATTTGTGAAGACTGTTCCATTAATTAAAAAACCTTGTCAGTTGACAGCCCGCTAGCCATTTCTTCGTGAAATTTTGTATATTATATCCATATATGCATATTAAATAAATATAAGAAAAAACAAACTGCCTGATTACAGCAAGGATTTGGGAGAAATTTCCCAGTTTTTTTTTCTAGATCAAAATGCTCGCTCGTGTTGTAATCTAACATCCGGTGCAGTTTATTCTGAACGTTTTTTTCGTGAAACTGCGCTAGGGGTGTAGTTATACAACAATCATTGACAATATCATATGTGAATAAGTATTTGAACAATTAATTAAAATATAATTCATATATCATGTTATTCATATAGGAAAAAAACTCGGGGGCCACCGTCAAGCCCAATTGGTCTTGCATTCAATCTAGCCCTTCAAAAAGGCACTGAAATCGGCGACATAAGAGTAAAAAGAAAACATGGAAAAATTAAACATACTTTCAAAGTGCAGTACAGTGACGTTCCAACATTTTGCAATCATCTCAGCACCTCTTCTGTCGTACGATTTTAGGTCAGCTTGATTAAACGGAAAGTAATCGTTGTGATGATATACGTTTTCAAATGAGCCGCTGAAGAATGCTTCACTATTGTAAAATTTAGACTATACTCAAATTACTTTTACAGGGGGTTTCACATTAAGAGACGATTTATTTTTTTATGAAAGTCCATTTTTGTCTTTTTATTTGAACTTAGACCCTTAATTCGAATCTTTTATTGGAAAAATGCGTTCCTTAGAGAAAAAAAAAATGACCACCAAATTTTTAAAAAACTCGCCAAAAAATTCGTCTCGAAAAATTAGCTTTTAATATTTTTTTGAAAATCAAAGCCAAGTTCAACGAGTCACGTGCTAAATTTGAAAAAAAAGTAAAAACAAATTAATCAAGGCACAAAAAGCGTGACCACAAAAATGGCCCATTTAGAGGCATTTTATCAAATTTATCACGTGACTCGTTGAACTTGGCCTTGATTTTCCAAAAATATTAAAAGCTAACTTTTTGAGACGAACATTTTGGCCAAACAGTTTTTTTTTTCGAAAAATTTTGGTGGTCATGGCTTATTCGAAAATAACACTTCCGGTCGAAAAAAAAATATGTACAAATGGACATCCAAGTAAGGGTTTATCAAGTAAGGGTCACCAAGTAAGGGCCTGGGTTGTCAAGTAAGGGACGTTTTTTTCGAAAAATGTATTCCTTTTCGTCAGTTACTGTATTTACTCTGATGATGTGAAAATTTCGTAAAAAAAGAATAAAATAATTTGTAAATTAAACTTTAACCTTTTTAAAACCTTAATTATGGGATAAGTTTTTTCGCTTTTTTATTTGAGGGTGCGTGATACCTTTTATTTTGGGAACTTTTTACAATTGATGTTTGAAATTGATGAATCGCACCCGTGTAAAGCACGATTTTCCCCTTTATTATTCATACTTTTTATTATTCGTTTTGTTTTTTAACTTCCGAAAAAATCAAAGTGACAATCTTATTGTCTTTTTTTACAATCGATTTTTGCAATTGGGGAGTGGAAAAATATATTAATTTTTTAACAGACGCCAAAATCAACCAAAAAACTTTTATTTTTTTTTTCGAAAGAAAAAACTAAGAAAAAAAACCAAGAAAATTATCAAAAAAATAAAGAGATTTCAAAATATTAGAGTTAGTCGGAGTGAAAACGGTAGTATTTTAAACGGGAACAAGTTATGGCCCCAAATTATCACGTCTAATAGTTAGATTCCGATTTTTCAGATTTGCTGTTCTCTAATTTTCCTATACGTTGATACTAGACGTTCAGTTTATATTCCCATTAATTGATACATGTAGAATTATAATTACATGCTTATAATTCTGGAAAGACTAAGTATGCTAAATAAGATGGAATTCATCGGATCTATGCTCTCCATAAAATTTATTGGAGAAAATGTAGTCCGGATGGTCGTCATGAGCCCGGACGCATAAGTTCTGTACGTCCGTGACTTTGTAGCAGTCAGCTATGCTGATAGAGGNGAGAGTGAACCGGAGAGTGAACCGGAAAGTGAACCGCAGACCGACTCGGACGCAACTCACATAACAACTGACGATGACGATGCGGACACAGATGAGGGACCTGCTCGCTCGAAAATACGGAGAATAATATCTCCGCCGTCCTCAGACGGAGATTTCTCGGATAAAACGCTGTTCGAGGAGGCTCTAATTGAAATGCAATAATTCTTAACTGTAAAGCCTTGTTGTTTTTTGAATAAAATAACAAAACGCAAACAAAAAAAACGTTTTTTTCTTTACCGGAAGTGAAATTTTTCCACTTCCGGTTTTTGAACATTTTGAGTGAAAGTTTTTTTATCCTACCGGAAGTGTTATTTCCGACCGGAAGTGACATTTCCGGTCTGAAGTGTCACTTCGCACTTTTATAAAACCACTTCCGGTTTGACCGGAAAACCGGAATATCTCCGGTTCGGTGCCCCTGCGTTAGATGACACCACCACCATCGGTCTTAGAATTTTTTTCTCTTTCCGGTGGTGGTAGTGTGGTGGTGCTACACCATATTGCATTTGGTGGCTCGTGTTCATACTACTTGTATTCATTGACCCGACTGATATACCATTGGTCCTAAATTTGGTCCAAAATTTGTGGGTTTAAATTTCGATTAAAAAGAAGTAAAATAATTTGCGTTATAACAAAAGTTCTGTTCATACTGTTATGCTTTGGGCCCCATAAAAACCGTAATTTTAAGTCAGCTTAAAAAAAGTTACCTAAGTTCAGCGAAGTATTCCATTTCATTTTGACGCGCCACTGCTGTATATTCTCCGCCGGTTGTGTATTCAACTTTACTGTATTTTCCGGCAGCCAGTGCGTTTCTTAAACATTTGAGTTAGAATATGGTGATGACAATGTACGTCATCCAACCAATTCTATGGACATCTGTTACCTTAAGAAATTTCCTTTATGTTTTCACCAACGCCCTTGTCAGTATGTTACAAAGCTGACTTTCAATGATTTTCACGAAAACCTGATTTTTTGGGGGGAACTTAAAATGTGAACATGACTCGTATCTGGAGAAAAAAAATTGACAAATGTTGACCCGCGAGTCATAAAGTTACCTAAGTTCAGCGAAGTATTCCATTTCATTTTTGGTGTACGGGGTATCAAACCTGAACTACTACGTTTTTTGTCGCTATGTAGGGTTACAAAATCAGTTGAAGTTAGACACCCCGTATGTCTGGCCCTAAGCGATTCACGTTCGCCTCATATTATGCCGGATTTGTACTCTGAGGTTGAACTCGGCACTAGCGGGAGAGCGCAGCGCTTAGTGCCGAATTCAGTAGAACCCATTTTTTTGCGGAGGGCTACAAACTGGCGGGCAAAATTCTGGTGGCCCGAAAATATTTTTATACACTTTTTGGGAACCCCGAGAGCAGCTCGATCACCTCAGAGTTTTGTTTTTTACTTTTTGAAAAAAAAAATTAATTGCCCGCTAACTTCTTCCATTTTTGGCCCTTTAACTCATTTGAAAGTATAATATCTTGAGATAAAAAATGCAAAAGACAAATATACACAAGGTTTCAATAACCTATATGCAGTTATGATGTCAAACGCAGAATTTGGTTTTGCTCGTTGATGAAAAGCGTGGGCGACTTCGTGTATGATTAAATTTGTTTGTGTTTTTCGCCAGGATAAGTACTTTTTTGCGTTATATATTTCGATATGGGCTTGTTTTAGGCTGTCCAAACTGAATCTCAAATCACCATGAATACCGTATATTTTCGTTAAACTTCATAAAAAAACTTTTAAATTCGACGTCAATATATATATATACAGACTGCAGTACTTTGCTTCATAAGCATGCAAAAGTATTCAAGCACTTTCTGTAACTGGGTTTCATACGAATATCGGGAATTTTATTCGTTGCGTTTTGTAGCGGGTTTTTTTTTCTCGAACTCACATTTATGATGCAGTCAAAATTAAATTAATCAAACTTTTAAGCGTAAAAAATTGAAATCACAAATATGAAATAAGGCACACTCTTTGTCGCCAGAGAGCATTTCCGGCCTCCGAACGGAATTTCACAATGAAAAATTGGCCTAAAACGTATCTCTTTTTTTCTAATGTCATAATGTACAGGTCGTTTTGCATGATACGTCTACAGATACTATCTTCATGGTACATATGTGAATTAAAAAGAAATTAAGTACAAATGACTATAAATGATGACCAATTTTTGTGATCCGTGAAACCTTGACCTTTTTCCTTCAAATTTTTTGGTGATCTTTGGAAATTAGGTTGAACAGCCTAGATTGTTTTTCAGCTTGATTTCCATGCTCGGCTAACCATATTGCCGACCAATGATACTCAATTGCTTTGTAGCCCGAATCAGCTGGGTTCGAATAACGGTAATCATCGTTAATATAAAACCGCAAGTCACTCCGAGTAAGGGTTCCATTGTTGTTTAAAAAGAACTAGTTGCTACATTTTAATCTTATTTGGTGTACAATTACAGTCCGCGTCCCGAAATGTTTTAAACTTTTTTGGACGTTTCGGGGACAAGGACTGTATTTGATAAAATCAAACAGCATTGTTTTATGTATCAGATATACTTAACCATTTTGAAGATCAAATGAAGATACTTCGACGTAACAAATATTTTTTTTGAAATCTAAAAATTGGCCGGTTAACTTGTCAATGCGGAGGCAATTTTTCTCGCCCGGACAAAATCACGCCCAGTTGTCGACAAATTTACGTTTTTAAATGATTATTGTTTTTAACTAGTTGTCAGTATTCAACAAATTTGGATAAAACTTACTGAAGCTACAATTAATGTCAACAATTTAGTTTTCACGTCAATTTTGAACCCTACTCAAAATTTTTAAAGGTGATGGGGGAAGGATCTCCTGTAGCCACGACAAATCATGAATTAGAGCTTCAAGCCAGGGATCGAAATCATAATCATGAAAACAGAAAATCACACTCACAACCATATCGTTTTTAACCCTATCTTTATATGTCATGGATTGCGCCGTTATCTGGCCATTATTACGTAACAAAGTCTTCTAGACAAAATTGTCGGACAGATATTATCTTAAAGGGCGCAGATGGTGTATGCTTAAATATGCCAATATCTATTCCGGCATTATTATTACAAAATTTTTCGGTCCCTACTTCCAGCAGTCTTGGGTGTAAATCGAACACTCCGCTTTGTGCTTTAACGGACCAGTTTGCTATTAAAAGATGATCATACTTTTCTTCATAAACTTTGTGGCATTTAACTTGATCGGACGTTAAGTTGGCCATGATGAAAGGTGTTCATATATATCAATTTAACGTAACAGATTATTAACCGAATGTTTTGTACTCTTTTCACCGCCAAAATAGAAAAAAATATGCGCTGATATTTAAAAAAAAGAAACGGTATGTTCTCACGGATTTTAATTATTTTTCGCATTTTTAATAAATTTTTATGTTCCGTTATGTTTTTAATAATATGTTTACTATAAAAATAATAGGTGATCCTCTGCATAGAAATATAATATTTTCTTAAATTATTATTGTTCCAACCTAATTGTCCGCGTTACAAAAAATAGAAAGAAATTGTTATTTGTTTTTTCGCGGTGTTATGGTAACGCGGCCAATCAAAATTGGCAGTGCGATACAATTAAGGATTATTATTCACTTAGAATTTTTGAAAAGAACGAAAACATTACGAGAATCAAAATATTTTCGAACAAACAAAAACAATATAAACACCCTTGGCCATAATGCCATTGTACTGCCGTTGCTGCCAAACGTCTACATGTAAAGGACACTTTTGGTCACAGCAAACGCCTTTTATTAAAGGTATTCGACTACCTTTCGTGGAACTCACGTGCCAACTGCCAGTTAAGCTTTCATAAATGTTAACAATCATACAAAAAAACGTTTTATGCCTAATTTAATTAATCACTTGAGCAGTTAAGTATAAAAAAATATTGACAGAAAATTACAACATAACTGCGCATAGGCGGAAAGTAAAAGTTAAAACGATGCAACATAACAAAGCAGATGATAAGGTCTTCATCCTAAAAAATCCTAGAAATTTTTTCATGTCACATGATTTTCTAGATTTTTTTTTAAAGGGCAAGGTTTTATGTCTGAAGTTAAAACTGGAACATAAATGCGCAAGCTAATATAGAAAACGAACTCAACTGCGTAGTGCGTAGACGTTACCCGAGTAACGTTTGGACATCCTACCAGTATAATTACCGCATGATTCATGCGCATGGTCCATGCGGTATGGATCATATGGTACGGTGGATCACAGACTGTCGTGCTTTGAGCAATCTTCATACGATTTTAAACGATATTATGGCATCACTACAACGTTCAGTAATCTACACTATGTGCGGCACACGGTCTACAAGAACGAGATGATTAATTTAATCGGTATTTGATGGTTAGATGCTATATAACAATGACCTGGAATAAAATAGGTAAGCGTCTCCATGCTCATGTATATAATATGGTTTACCGCCGAAATATCCGGTGCTGCTGTAAATGCCATTAAATTGATCTCTAGCTGTACCCTGAATCAAAATCCGTTGACAACAGGACTCCGCACAAACGTGAAATACTCGAAAAAATATCACAAAAAATAATTTGAAAATCATCATTTTGCGCTTGTACTAATATATAAACTTTTTCTATAGAAAAAAGTGATTTTTTTAAAATCTGCTATCTTTAATAAAGATTCTTTATCAGCAATTTTTGTATTCATTGACAACTAATCTGACAATATTATTAGATTATAGTAACATAATTGGTTTCATGCCTCGAGCGGAATTAGCAAATAATATCAGATTTTTGACCCGAAATGAATATCATTTTTTAGAAATGTTTATCCAAGGAAGTTATAACTTATTAGTGTCCGGAAAAAGTTTCGTATGTGGTGGAGCTATATATAAAAATAGTAACTTAATTTTTATCAAAATATTTTCAGCAAGACAACTGCTCAGTGTGTGGGCAGAAGACCCGAAAAAAAGTTCTTAAAAGTCGCAAGATAAGCGTACAAGCGGCAATTTTCGCAAGATAACTGCGCAGCGTGTGTATTCCAAAATTACTGAACTTTGAGGTTAACTGTTAACATGACCATAAAAGTTAGTTACGATACAAATTCCTCCAGAAAAAGGCCATACTCCTCAATTTAATTCATGTTCATAACTAACCCGGATTATTTTTTTTATTATTTAAAGATGTCATTCGGGAGTATAGAAATACTTCAGAGCGTCCAGTGATCATGTGTTAACTTAACAGCATTCACTCAAATAGCTGATGTCAACAAGCTTTATTTTAAACATACCTGACATAGATTTTTCTTCCATCTAAAAACTAGCACGATCATCAATGACAAGCTTTATTGGGGGAACATTTCAGAAATTTAAAAAATCAATACTAGCAGCGGTTTGCAAAAAACAACAACTCTGACAGTTTATTGAGAAGTGAACAATTTCGACTTGAATAAAGAGCATTTTTCATTCTCTCGGAAGCACCTTCGTCTTCAAATGGATTGCCGAATTCCGAACGTCGTTGGATCACAGAAGTACCTTCGGAATTGCGCCTGAGTCTATAGATTGCTTCAAAATTAGGTACAGGGGGTGCAAATTAAGGGTCGGTTAATTATTTTTGAAAAACGACCGTAAGCACACGCCCCTTATTTAGCACAGCAAGGCGAGTTTTCTCTTTTAACTTCAAGTAATTATGATTTTTGCGTTAAATATTTGATTTAATCAATTGAAACTAAGCTTTAATACAATTTAAGTTTATTATAACCATAAACGGATCAAAACCTAGTAAAAATACCCTTGGGAAGCAACGATAAAATCAGTAACCCTTATAATATATAAATCAGTTTATTCATTGTACCAAATTTTATTTACCCTGAAGATGGCGACAGCCGAAAATTTGGTACAATGAATAAAATGATTTATATATTATTCACGATGCCTCAATTCAATGTTTTAACCCTTATAAGGCCTTATTTGATTCAATAAAACCTCACCTGATTCAATAATGTGTGTATCGAAAAAAAAAACTCGAATTTGGCACTACCGACGGTTATTTAGCGGTTATTTTTATTCAGCGCTCCCCTGTATGTTAAAAACGTTTTGTCAAACTGAAATGCGACCTCAACAAACTGTGTACTTCTAGGGTTTTATAAATTTCGAAACTCTAATTCTACGAATAGGAAAATCATGCACACAAACGTATTGTAAAATATTTGTTAACGTTTTTTTGTTATTGTCCTAAAATACAGCACACTATTTTGATAAACGACGACCTTTATAATTTTTCTGAACCGAGTGGTTTTTAAAGCAATTTCCTTGAGTAGAATCTGTCCACATTTGCCGCTGAAAATAGTTAAATTATATAAATATCTTATTATAAGAATCGAAAATTTTACACAAGTATCGTTTACACAATTAGATTTTTAGTTGGCTTAATAAACACCGTTTGCTTCAGCGAATTTAATTTTTTTCTTCGAAATGTGTGTCAAGATGGGAGTCATATCATGCGTCTTAACTCTCAGTGGGGAAAATGTGCAAATTTTCGCAAATCTCTCTAAATCGCCGGAAAACGCTAGTAAACCTAGTTCAATCGAAATTTGCTGAAACACGGGTCTTGTCAAATGTCAGGAGAAAAAAGAAATATAAAACAGAAAACGGAAAATATTTTTTGTAAAATTCCCAGCTTACAGGGCCGGTAGTTTCTTGTTTTACTAATGGTCATAACTTCTGACTCATAACTTTTAAATGAATTATTGAAAGTATATAATATACGCGAAATAGGTTATAATGGCTATGATTCATGGGGCTTCTCTGACAGTTTTCGAAAATATAGAAAACGTTCAATAAACAATGGATACGTTTACCTTCGGTAATAATAACTCCCAAAAAGAAATAAACATACAAGAATAAAATCATATTAACAGGATGTTCAGTTCTGACGAGTATCGTGAACTCCTACAAAAAAACAAGAAAATAACCTAGTTATCCATTATTGTACCGGGTTTGGCAAACCACAAATACATTAGGGAAGTTTTTACCATTGAGTACAATATTGGTATAATTTTGGCTTTAAGAGTATGTCAAATAAAACCAATATGTCTAGATGAAGAGTATAAATCCCACCACATCGCAAATAAATGATAAGTAAAACTAGATTTGCAATAAGCGAGGCGGTTATTTCGATTTTTGGATAGTTTTTGAAAAAGGCCAATTTCGGGACGCTTTTCATCAAAAAAAATTACGTCCGGGAGTCCCGGACCGAGACACAACAATTTAGGTCCAGGACACAAAAATTCAGGTCCGCGACCATTCACGGGACGGTTTTGAATCAAAATCAAAAGTCGTCCCGGGTTTGGATAACCTCCATACAAGATATTAATGTACTAGGGTAGTCCGATTCTCGGGGCACCCAGACTACGGCTAGCAGTCCTTGTCATTCTTAATTCAAAAAGTAGTGGACAAAATTACATTTATTACAATTTTGCTACACAAGAACAGAGCACAGAACTACACTCGCATTTAGTGTTGGTTAACTCCTGTAGTCATGAACGTTCCAAAGGTCCATACGATCTCAGCTGTAGTTTGTCGCTTTGCGCATCACTCGACAATATCGAATAAATATCTTTGAGTTCTTCTAAAAAATCGTCGTAGTCGATATTGCCAATTTCATTTTCAAACTAGAAGTTTTATAAAAATTAGTTCTGAATAACAAATTATCCTTTACAACGCTCGTGATTAACTCCCAGGGAGGCGAATCTGCGCGAATCGCTCTAAAATGCCCAAAATTGTGAGAAAACGGTTCTGGTACGGTTATAGTACGCTAAAAGTACGGTAATAGTACGGTTTCGTTTTTTTACCCCTGTTAGCCCCTGTTAAACATCCCTCTCATTTCAATGGTACGCATATATTATTCCTTTTATTTTATTTTTCAAATTCAAGTTATAATTCCTCCACACTGGGTACGCCGTTAACGGGCACCCAATTCGCGGTTCGATTCAGCGGTTCAATTTTTTAAAAAGTTTGCGTTGTTTTTTCAGTTTTAGAAATTTTGAACAAAAATCAATCTTATAGATAACCTGGCTAAAAGGGAAATTGATTAAATTAATTGGAATTAATCTACCATATATGTAAGTCATTTAGCTAAAAGTGAATTTTTGACCTTCCTAGCCCAATAATAAACTTTTCTCTACTTTTTCTTTCAAATAAGCCAAGTACAACCGAGTTTAGTATCTATAGATCTAAAATATAAATTATATTATATAGCCTATATAATATAGGTAATGTATTCCCAGCATCATTTCAACACGTGAAATGCATTGAGCCATAAACTAAGAACTTTTTTCCATCCATTATAATTCAACTAGAAAACAACGCTTTAAGAGAAATATTTCACTCAAATTGTATCAGAATTATATTAAAATTGTTTGGTTTGAAGTTCCGCGAGGTCAAAGATTTTGCCATTTTTCGTCTTTTTTTTCGTTTTTTTTGTTGTCAATATTTTTTAATTTGATTATTTTGAAAAAAAATAAAACCCGTACGTCGGTTTATTTCTTTAATGTGTATCATTAAATCAAAAAATGAAATTAATATTTGAAAAATTGTACGACTAGATAGCGTTCTTCTTTTGACAATTTTGTGGCAACTTGAGAGCTATCTTAGCAACAACATGATGGCCCAACTTTCATTACACGATGCGTGGTCTCTATTAAACAAAAAATATTATATAAATTTGATGATATAGATTCTAGATCAGAAAAAAGTATATAATTTTCATTATAGCGTTTTCATTGCCATCTCTTTTTTGTAAACAAAGGGTATGTGACATATGTCCCTCTTAAATGTATATTGACCCATAAGTAAACCGAGTAACTGATGCATGTTTAAACATTTAAGAATGATTACAAACAAAATACCAAACAAACGGGGACGGATCTCATCTGCTCCCGAACGCTACAAGGCATACGTTGGAGATCATCAAACAAAATCATACAAAGTTAGTGACACAACGCAAGTTCAAGTTGGGGTCGTATAATTTATGCCAATATAAAATATAAATCGAAAAAATCAACGCAATTTCACGATAAATTGATGCGTCCATTTGTTTTACAGTAAAAATAGACTACACCCCCTGCGCAGTTATCTTTCCACCAAATTTTTAAAAAAATGGAATGATAACTGCACCGTCGGGAAGATAAGTGCACAATGTGTAGGCGGTTTGTCTGAAATTTGTTAGTGCGGAAAGATAAGTGCGCAGGGGGTGTATTATAACCTAAGTATCCAGCTCTGTTTCGGAAGACCTTATATACAACCTGAAAAAAGTACAAGAACTTGGATTCAAAACTGCATACGTCGTTCTTAGAACATCGAAAATAAACAACGGACAAGAGGTAACAATGAAGATGGGACATGTGATTGGTAAGCGCTAAATATTCTCCCAAAATAACCAAATCATTTATTTATTTAGTGGTTCTATAGAAATTTCAGTTTTATTTATAATTCATTGATATTTCAAGAGTTTCAACCACAACCAGTCGCTTTCACAGACAGACTACCAACTTTCAATATCGGCAAGTGATCTGTTTCTTGAACAATAATCCTGAGACTTCACACCCTTATATCACCGTTATACCACAGTTATGCTACCGGTACTTTTATATCTACTCCTCTTAACGATTTGAAATAACACGTTTAACTCCCAGGGGAAGCGCGTGTAAATAGACACGCAACCTATTTTTTCGTCGATTTAAGCATATTGAGGCACCGTAGGGCAAAACGGGTATTGGTGACACCCCTCAACTTTTCGAGAAAATTCGATTGACGGTGTTTTTTGCGTAGGTTGGAGATTTCAAACAGCTCTCTAGGGGGCCTTGGTAGCCCAAGTCAATTTCTGAATAGTCAGATCGACGTAGTTTGACGAGCTCTACAACTTTCTTTTTGGTAAAAAAAATTTGGGAAAAATGAAAAAGGGGAAAGGCGTGTAAATATCGNAAACTCCCTTATCGCCATAGGTCTTCCACACTGTACAACCTGAAAAAAGTACAAGAACTTGGATTCAAAACTGCATACGTCGTTCTTAGAACATCGAAAATAAACAACGGACAAGAGGTAACAATGAAGATGGGACATGTGATTGGTAAGCGCTAAATATTCTCCCAAAATAACCAAATTATTTATTTATTTAGTCGTTCCTTAGAAATTTCAGTTTTATTTATAATTCATTGATATTTCAAGAGTTTCAACCACAACCAGTCGCTTTCACAGACAGACTACCAACTTTCAATATCGGCAAGTGATCTGTTTCTTGAACAGTAATCCTGAGACTTCACACCCTTATACCACAGTTATGCTACCTGTACTTTTATATCTACTCCTCTTAACGATTCGAAATAACACGTTTAACTCCCAGGGGGAAGTGCGTGTAAATAGACACGCAACCTGTTTTTTTCGTCGATTAAAGCATATGGAGGCACCGTAGGGCAAAACGGGTATTGGTGACCCCCCCTCAACTTTTCGAGAAAATTCGATTGACGGTGTTTTTTGCGTAGGTTGGAGATTTCAAACAGCTCTCTAGGGGGCCTTGGTAGTCCAAGTCAATTTCTGAATAGTCAGATCGACGTAGTTTGACGAGCTCTACAACTTGGCTTTATCAGTTTTTTTGAATTATTGCGAATTATCGTGAATTTTTGAAGTGCGTGTTTATTTACACACATTTTCCCCCTACGGGTTCCCAAAAACTCCTTTCCCCTGAGAGTTAAAAAGCTGTTATTTCAAATGAATATATGTACAAAAATAAAAATATAAGCGCGTTATCGAGTGAATAAATTATTATACAGTCTAGGGTAAACTACCGTGTTTCTCGCTTTCTCAAAGCGGGTTATTATATACGGTATATAATATATATAAAAGAATGTATATAATAGAATGTATATAATATACCTCATACTGTAACCCTCCAGAAATAAATCGATATTATTTTTTCGAATGATGGCGCTTGAGGTGCCATATCCAATTATCTTGACACTATTCGGAAACACTATTTGGTTTGGAAAACGAACCGACCCGATTAACCCAAAACGAACCCAAATCAAAGTTACTTACAAAAAAAATTAAACTTTAATATAGCTTTAATTTCTTCCTGTCTGAGCAATGCTATGCGATAAACAAATAAAAAAGCATCTCTACGCCGTTATCCGACAGGTTTTCAGAGGAAAAAATCTAAAGAATAAAAGAACCAGCGGGTAAAACTGTCGGATAACTGCAAAAATTAAAAAAAAATTTCAATAAAACATCCGAATATTTTTAGACATTTTAAGACAGTCATTTGTCTGTGGGACTGTACTCACGTTTTCCATGTCAAAGTCAGATACGTCGCTCATTAACGGTGCAAAATTTTTGGAATTCGTTGATGCCTGTTAACGTACTCAATAATGATGATAAATATTAATAATCTAAAAAAAATAATTCACATTTAAACATAACAAAATCCCAATATGATTTTATAATACACACGATACGCAGTTTACCGCCACCCTCTAAACCGCCACTTTTGCAGTAAACCGCCAGTTAGGGGTCCCACTATTTTCCAGCGATCACGCCTACGCCCTGCGCAGTTAACCGCCAGTTGAAGACGCGGCGAAGGGTGGCGGTTAACTGCGCATCGTGTGTATAATAAACAATGTCTAATATATTTAGATGTTGTGATTATTATTATCTTAATTATTAGACAAAAATAAATAATAATTTTCAAACAAAAAAATGTATAGACCGAACGCTCTGATAGATACGAAGGCGACAAGCTGAAAACAACGCGGCTCACTACTACAATTCCAGTCATGACAGTGACCAATAGTGGGTCACTTTGCTTTCAGCTTGCCGCCTCAGTAGTTTCATCCATGATTCGTAATTTTGGACTAAATTCGAAACTATATAAAAAAATTGAGATGCACTTGGTAATGAATATGTGAAGCGGGACTACAAATGCGTATAACGGGTGCCCGATTTCATTAATGATGAGTGTTATTGGTAAAAATTCCACCTGTTACAGTGTGCTAACTACCACACGACAAACTATTGATAGTTAATACGTTTTATAGATATTTTAATCAAATTAGATAATTCGTGCCCACAAAAAACACACAAAAAAGTAAAAAAAAATATTTAATTGTTCGTTTAGGCTTTTTGTTCCGAAATCCTCGCGGTGTCCAAATCCACTAAAAGATAGAGAAGGTTTCTAATGGTTTGGGACACCGCGTGGATTTTGCTACAAAAATAACAATGTAGTAAATGGTTCCAATAGGGATTATTTACGAAATAGTATTACAGTCCTATCGTCTTTTTCTTTACAGCCTTTTTCTTGACAAAACCCCCGTTTCTTGACAGATTTTGGCCGAATGAGTCATGATGACGCGTGCAAGTGGGCTATTTTTGCCCTTAATTTCGTAAATGTTCTCATATCTTGACAGATTTTTGGCCCTATGAGTCATGTGAAAGTGTCAAGAAAAAGGCGACAGGACTGTACTTTATGAAAAATCAAAAAAAATGGCCCTAGAAAATGAAAAACAAAACTGAAAGGGACATAATTTCACATTTCGACGAAAGGAATTTACAGTATGAGGTATAATACCGCGCTTCCCGCTTTTCTACTTTTTGAGCCTAGTGGAATGCAAAATGTGATAAAGCGAGAAGCACGTTATTTTGCCCCATAATATACTAACTCAATATACCGTATAAGGACGCTCTGACTCTGAGGGCGACGTCATAATAGCGTTGCAAATCATAGAAAAATTGCTCAAAGCCTCAGAGCCAGAGAGTCCCCATACAGGAAATGGCGAAGAAAAATTGAGTACATAACTTTATTCCATAAATGCCCACTATCACTAGCAGAAATGGTCGAGTTTTGATCATATTGAGCTTGATAGCGTCGATTTCTCGTGTTTTATTATTTTTTTTTCGAAATGCTCCAAGTTTGACAACAAACAGAATATTTGATATGGATGAAGATGTGATAGCGCTTAGTCAAAAACAAGAAAAAATGTATTATTATCCGGATGCAGCCATTTAATACGGACTTTGTGCCGTATGGCATTGTACCGATCCGCCCCTAACATGGCGGATTATATTTCCATTAGCCATTTTTTTTCAATTTCAAATGCTAACTATATGTGTGTTACCATAACTGGTCATACGGTGATACCTTCAAGAATGTGCGCCCTGCGGACAAAAATGAAGGGAAAATTAACGGAAAATATGGTTTCAATATGGCCCTCGGACTAAGGATAAGACAGATGCCCCTAATTCGCAACTTTTTTTTAACAGACAAATGCCGAGTCGGTTAAAATCAAGATTTGGCTGAAGAATCTCATAGCAAGAATATGTTTATATTAACTAATTTCTCATTTAAAATCCAGGCAAAAATTGTTATGGATTAACAACTTAACGGATAGTAGAATAAAATTCATTTAGAATATTTTTTTTGAAATAAGAAAGTGTTATGTTAGATGAAAGTTGCTGTTTCAAATGTCTACGGCTATTTTAATTGGTTATTGAATTGGTTGAAAGCCTGGAAATTTATAAAATATAAATAAACTGTAATAGTGTAGTGGCAGTAGTATGTAGTCTAATACATGGCTCGGCACAATTGATTTTTTTTTTTGGCTCGGCTCGGCTAGAGCGCTCAAAAATTCTCGTTGAGCTAGAGCCGAGCCGAGCCAAATTGCAATTTTTGGCTCTAAGCGAGCAAATTGTGCCGAGCCCTGGTCTAATGATCATCCTGGCACAATTTGAGCTAATAATAAAATCCCATTTTTCTGACAGTCAGTCTCGGGAGACAGTCAGTCTGGCCGAGTCTTGGGAGTTATTTTTTTTTAGTTTTTTCCGCACGACAATAATCATTAATTTTTAAATTAAAATATATTATATACAAAATTATATATATTATATACAAAATTTGTGAATAAAGACAAACAATATTCATGGATTAGGTAAGCGTTAAGGAGATATTGGGGTTAGGGTAAACATATAAATTAAACGAGTCATATTAGAATACATATATTCCGAGTGAATTTGNAGCGAGCACTTTTGGGCCAGAACTTTTTCAGCAGATACGCCTACATGGTGCGCATTTATGCGGTCGGTTGTCGCGGCATGCCCATAAGACACCGTCTTAAGACACCGTTATTATGGACCGATGTGCTAAATAAAGAGACATATTCATATAATCATATGGTGAGTCATACATTTATTATCACTTTAACCGGTAGCCCTATAACGGAAATAGCCCTATAACAGATTCGAGAAAAAGTGAAAAAAATTAGCCCTATAACGGAATTTTAGCCCTATAATCGATCAGGCGTAGGCGGAATTGGTCAAATTTCGGTTTCTCAAAAAGTAGCCCTATAACGAGATTTTAGCCCTATAACGAGTAGCCCTATAACGAGTCATCTGGTGTATATACAAAATTTGTGAATAAAGACAAACAATATTCATGGATTAGGTAAGCGTTAAGGAGATATTGGGGTTAGGGTAAACATATAAATTAAACGAGTCATATTAGAATACATATTTTCCGAGTGAATTTGAACTAAAGTGGCCTGTACTGAAAATTCCATTACAACTGCAGTTTATGGCATAATAATTGTTCATTTAAATGCTCTCCAAGCAAACAAACCATACCAGTTGTATTCCTAAATTTCATTTTAACGTTTGAAAATGATTTCTAACATTTTTGCCTTCATTTTTGCTATTTTAGAAATACTATTTTATGCTGGTGTTCCTTATGGTTACGGTTTCATGCAATATATCTTTGAGAAAGAAAATGTTTTTTGGGACGAGATTTGTTATGATCCTGAAGTTCATAACTGTACGGTTCAAGCAAGTAAGCACTCTAAGAATAATGTATAAACTGGATACTTTGTCATACGAATAAATGGGAACTCGTCTAAACGGAGAAAGTTACAAGAATACTTAGTTCGTTAGGTTAGCGTTTGGTTAAGGTTGCCAACCTAATAATCCGTCGCGTTTACTGAAAATACGAAAATGTTTACAAAAAAGTGCGTGACACTGACGTGACCCCGGTACTTAGTGTGCCCTAAGTTTCGGGGTACTGCCTTGAGTTCCAGTTTCGCCCTGAGGGCCGCAGGCACGCATGACATAATGTGATACTGTTGTGAGGAAAGAAGTGTCACCGAGCGAATTTCGTTTGAAGGTTTAAAACAGTACTCGGTCTTATCTATTGTAAGACCCGCGTCGAGGTCGGTGACAAACTGACGACCCACACCAGTAGCAGTTTGTGAGCAACGCATATATAATAATGATTTAGACGGTGATTTGACAAATTGTCCCAAAGATACTTGCGAAGACCAATACACCGAATTTCAGTCAATTTACACCTGGTTTCTTCTGACTTGCCATCTTTCCTTACTTCTTTTTGGCAAAGATTTTGAATGTTGCATCACACAACCTATTTTTTAATTTTTTTTTAATCTTTTTGCATATGGGAAAATTTCAGTTTTTGTGAGCCTAATTAGAATGTGATATTCTTGGGAATAATTTTCGTTTCTTTATTTTTGACCTGGACAATTGAATTATGCTGACCCCAATTGTTACTGTCCGCGCGGCGCAACACCTTAATTTTCTCGCTGTGCCAATTTTGATAGGGCGCGTTGCCATACCAACGCGAAACAACAAAGTAGCAATTTCTTCCTTTTTTTAAGTTCTAATGTTTCGTATGCAATTATACATAAATGAGAAATCTTTATTTGACCCGTTTCATAAGTACACTGGTACGTTTGTTACTCGAGTTGTCATGGGTTTAATGACAACATCTGGAATAATTCTGTTGATTTTTTATGAAGAAAATCCGTACTTGATTTGGGGCGCATGGCAACTGCTCGGTCTTCCAACAACAATGTATATCATTATCAACATCAAGGAACTTTGTGGATTATTCCCAACGCTAACTTCGCTTGTCATTGGCCTTATAAATGGCATTTTTGATGCCTCAGCTGGCATTTTTTTGATATTCAAGTCGGGTTCCATTAAAAATACTAGAACTATTAGTACACCGGTTGGATTTAAACAACATTTTATAAATAAAGATTAGATTAGAAAATTAAAAAAAAATATAGGTGAAACAACGAATTCATATAAATCGTAAATATATATACACCAGATGTACCTTTATCTTGGGAAAGTTTGGGACAAAATTGAATAAAGATAACGGAAAATAGGATCATATTAAAAACATAATGGTACATTGTGTGGGCGTACGGTTGAAAACGCGTAGGCGATCCCAAAATAATGGAAAATAGGGATTACGTAACTGTTTTTGTTTGTAAAACCCAATTTTTATACCATACGTCATGCCGAAATATCAGATGGAGAATATAATTTTTTAACATATTTTTTTTTTGGTCAAAATTAAACAAAATTTAAGAGAACAAAAAGTCAATATAAATTCAGATAATTTGATAAACTTGACATTAGATAACTTTTTTAAAACCCGCATAAGTTTATCTATGACTCTCCAATTTCTGTATCGCTAAAGGATATGCTTATTATTTATGCTGCTGGTTCTGCCGTTATTTGGAAAGTGTGCGAATTAAGACAAATAGAGTAAAAAATCCTTTTTGAAGAAGTCAACTTGTAGGTTATATCTTTCTGTTTTGTAACTGTCAAACAATTATCGTTCAATGAACAACGTTCATTAAAAAAAATCTCAGATTCGAAATATTTCAAATGAGGAATTTGAAGGTCGTATAAAATTCGGCCGTATATTATTTCGCATTCTACTTGATGGATTAAGACTTTATGTTTTTCTTCAGTGACGAGCATTTCGGAAGATAATGACGCACCTGTTTCAATATTTTATGAATCCCCTATTGGTCGATTTTTCTATCGAAACAAAAACGACCGTAAGAAATCCCAAGACTCGGATAGCTAGACAATATAGCGGCACTACTGGAAAACGGAGAAACTGGAAAACGGAGAAAGTTGAAAACGGATAAAATTTTATCCGTTTTCCAGTTTCGCCGTTTTCCCAGTCGAGAAGTGAGCGAAAACGGAGAAACGGGAAAACGGAGGCATTTATTTATGAATAATCGATTAAATAAAAATTTTCTCCGTTTTCCAGTTTCTCCGTGTTCCGACTAGAAACTGGGAAACGGAGAAACTGGAAAACGGAGAAACAGGAAAACGGAGAAAAATAAAAAAAGGAAAGGCTGTCCATAATTGTTTATGAGTATCCGATTACAGAATTAAACAAAGAAACAATTTCTGATGGAAAGAACCCCTTTGATGAACATGAAAGTATAGGTTCAGTGACGGGTTTATGATGTTTACCTAAATAAAGTCACTTGTATTTGTATTCGTTAGTTTTGTGAATCCGTAAAAGCTTGGAGCTACGTTTTTTCAATTCCTTATCTTTTACTGACAATATTCTACACAACTTTAACCGTTCGGGTCAACACGGTACCCAGCTGGTTATATCCCTGGTTGAAATGGACATTCAGTGAACAGGGAGAAGATGAAGCAGATAGTAATGTTTCATTCATGATGGCCAGGATACATCTGTTTATTTTATCAACGCAATATAAATACGTACATACTGACCTAATGCACACGGGGTTTCGCCAAACGCCTAACGCGCGACTAACGCACCCTGCGCCTAACCGAACTTAAGCCTTACGCTAAATTAGCGTTTTTTTTTCAAAACGTTATCAGGTGAATACGGGACGTTTTTTTGTTTTATCCTTTGAGGATATTAAATAGAAAGATAAACACGCAAAAAAAAAAAATTCTAAAATTTATAGGATGTATTTCGACCCGCACAAATTTCAAATAGAAAAATATGAAAAGGCTACACTTTGGTCGCTAAAAAGCCTTGCTTGGCTATTTCGCGGGCACAAGTGCTCTCTAGCGCCAATACTCGTTTTTTTTTAAATTCCTGATCTGCTGGTCAAACTGCATAAAATATAATTTATATATCAGTACTGCATAATTTATATGTGAGCTAACAAATGGAATTTCCTTGTTTAGAAAGTACGAAATGAAAATTTCGGGTAATTTTGACTCCTTTCCCAAAAAAGTAATGGGATAAATCATTGCGAAATGAAATTGCGTATCTGTTTAAGACATATATGGTTATTCATATTACTTTTCGTTATTTATTGCGCCTTTTCCCGGAATGTTTGTAAAGGCGATGCAAAAGTATTTCAAATCTGAGACTCGAGGTGAACATCATTCTTTAACTGCAATGTTATATTTCTCAGGTGTTTATACTTTATGTACTAAAGTAAATTTATCGACTCTTAGAGGGCCATATTTTATATCCTATCACCAAAAAATGACCAAAAATTAACTGACCTCAATTATACTAGTGAGCCGAAAATACAGACCTACCACTTCATATTTTAGCTCTACGCTGGACTGTTTAGCAACAGAAAAACACAACCGACGTTTTCAATTTTATAATATTTTTATTTTAGTTTTATTGTCTTGTCTAATTTCGATACAGATGTGTTTCAAAGGCAGCTTGGCGAATGCCATATTCCTGACTTTCGGATTTTCTTTATTTCGGACGCTTTTCTTCATATCAAAAGGCATGGTAAGTACCACTGTGAATTAATTTAATTAAGTAATAGTAAGTACTGAATTTGTTATTTTCCAGCCATTAAAAAAACTTCCACATTGAACTAATTCATCTAAACTTTGCAGACCTGTGAATTACAGGCCGTAACTTATAGGCTGTAATAGAGGGGCCCTATAACAGGGGGTTACCAAAAATATTTTCGACTGTCCATAAATTATACAAACAAAGTATACAAAAGGTATAAAAATAAAAATACACACAAAAGTGATCAATACCTGTGTATAACAGTTATATATATTATTAACAGATTTACGTTTTATGCAAAAAAATTGAAACAAAGTCATAAAAAGCCTTTGGAACGCGGACAGGTTAAGAGTCGTGTAGCTATATATAAACTAATATATCAAATAAAATTCGTATTTTAATTTTGAACTAGTTTATGTACATGCAATTCCCCCGGGTTCATTTTGGTATTCTTTACGCGATCGGAATGCTTCCAGGTGCTGCTTGTCAATACCTTATCGATCCATTATACAGGACGGTTCTACATTTTTTTTTCTTTTTGACCTTTAATAACTAAAAGTTATTAAAACTTCAGAAGCGTTAGCATTAGGCACGTTTTGTCAACGGCCGTGGTTAGCGGGAGTCCCATTTTCGCAAAACTGGCTTTTGCCAGCGAACAAAACGTTAAATTGGCTAATTAACTTAAAGTTAACCAACATTTTAGCTTTTTTAAGTCGATGTTCATGATTTTGTAAAATTATGCTAAGTTTGATATTAAATGGTGATGACATTGCCGATGCGGATTTTGTACCAATATCAATTGGCTTTGCAATTTTGAGCGTAATTTCACTTTATATGCCATTTTATCACCAATTTTGGCTTGGAAGAAAATTACGAGACGAGACCAACATTTGCGACGTTATAGAAGACACAATTGAAGATGATAAATCAAAACAAGGAGTTGCCATCAGTGATCTATAAATTATTTAGAATATTATTATAGTATTATATGCTACAAACNCTGTTTTTATACTTCACAAAAAATCCAAATAAACACAAATTTTAGTTTTTTTTTGAACCATGAATCATGGTCCATGATACAATAATTTTAAATATGTTATTTTTTGTTGTCGTTGGACTGTCATACAGATTTTTAGTATTTCTCGAATAAATTTTCGACTGTTTTGGGGACACTTATTCAATAAGTATGTGTTTACATAATTGATGTTTTAACGAGAAAAAAAAGTGTCGCGTTGTGCGCGCACTTTTCATTAGGCCAAAACCTGTCGCGTTGTGTGCGCACTTTCGCGTTGTGTGCTGTCGCGTTGTGCGCACATGGACTGTATATATGTATTATTAACAGATTTACGTTTTATGCAAAAAATTGGAAACAAAGTCATGAAAAGCCTTTGGAACGCGGACAGGTTAAGAGTCCGTGTAGCTATATATAAACTAATATAAACGTGTATTTATAAACTAATATATCTAATAAGTTTCGTATTTTAATTTTGAACTAGTTTATGTACATGCAATTTCCCCGGGTACATTTTGGAATTCTTTACGCGATCGGAATGCTTCCAGGTGCTGCTTGCCAATACCTTATCGATCCATTATACAGGACAGTTCTACATTTTTTTCTTTTCCGATTCTTTTTGACCTCTAATAACTAAAAGTTATTATCACTTTAGAAGCGTTAGGCGTGCTGACGTCTATGGGTGAACAAACTGTTGGTGTTAAGACTTAGCGTCGGTGGTTTCCAAAAACAGTTAGCGGGAGTCCCATTTTCGCAAAACTGGCTTTTGCTAGCGAACAAAACGTAAAATTAACATTTATTTGTCTCAAGTTGGCTTATTAAGTTAACTTAAAGTTAACCAACATTTTTACGGGTTTAGCTTTTTTAAGTCGATATCCATGATTTTGTAAAACTATGCTAAGTTTGATATTAAATGGTGATGACATTGCCGATGCCGATTTTGTACCGATATCAATTGGCTTTGCAATTTTGAGCGTAATTTCACTTTACATGCCATTTTATCACCAATTTTGGCTCGGAAGAAAATTAAGAGACGAGACCAATATGTGCGACGTTATAGAAGACACAATTGAAGATGATAAATCAAAACAAGGAGTTGCCATCAGTGATCTATAAATTATTTAGAATATTATTATAATATTATATGCTGCAAACTGGGAACATTTTAATTCCCGGTACTGGTGTGAGTAAAAAGTGTCTCGGTGACAAACTGAAGACCCACACCAGTAACAGACTACGAAGTATAAAACTGCCAAATATTACTTTATCATATAGACTATAATAAATTGTGAAATTCATTTCCAAACCCTGGCAGTAATTACCAAGCGGCACGGTGCCGTCGAAGTTTATATTTTGATCGGAATCAGAGGTCGGCAGAATTTGTACCCTTATCCCTGGAAAAGGATAAACACGGGTAACTTTCAATGGTAGGGTAAGGAAGGGTATCTAAGGGTACACTCTTTTTTTTTCACTCGGTAACCTGCAATTTTACAAATTTTTCGCGTGTAATTACCCTTGCTTGGGTAACA
>SCLG01000050.1:1395526-1408646 GCA_004367875.1 Oikopleura albicans
TTGGTTTCAAATCAACGAGAAAACCTGTAGATAAACGTCAGTGACTTGCTGCACCCCCTGTATGTGTAAATGACCAAAATCCGGCATGTCCACCGACTGCTGCATTATCATGAAAGTAATTGTGGACATTCGATATCCAAAACACCGAGAGTCCGTCGCATCCATCACCAGTTACATTTTGATAATTATACCCATCACCAGTTAATCCGCAAATTTCACGTGCCCGCTCAGATGGTAAAATTATTCCTGGTTTAACTAGGACACCAAGATTACCGAGAAAATGGTTTTCCGATTCATATCCATCTTCGAGGAAATATCCGTGTCCCACGGCATCAAATCCAACATTATTTTTTATTATAGCTTCATGTGTTCCATGCACCGTCACAAAACGACTAAATTAGGGTTTGTCAAAACTAATACAAGGTGAGGTAATATAGATGCTAAGCCGTTTTCTGGTGACTTATATTCGCTCAGCGCAATCGCGAACCAAAAACGGCTTAGCATCTATATTACCTCACCCTGTAATCCGTGCATTATCCGGTATCCAGTTATCCGACAGGTAGATTCGCTTGGAAATTTTCACTTTTCCGCCTTCGCCCTGCGCAGTTATCCGACAGGCTGCGTAGTTATCCAGCAAGTTTAATTTTCTGGAACCTGACGGTTAAATGCGTAGGGGGTTATTTTATTTTTGATCTGTAAAAAAGAAGCGCGTTTATGTCCGCTTTTGAGTTTCGCTCACATTGTTACCCGCTTTGTTATGTTATGTACGGTACATAATGTACCCTAGAATTGGTACAGAAGGTAGGCCAATTCCGGAACACCCCATTCCGGAACAATTTTCGGNACCCGATTACGGCGCAGGGCGTAGGCGGAAGGTCTGGAAAATTTTGATCGAAAATTTTGAAAAAAACGTGAACCACTTACCAATTTGTAGAAAGCCAATTTCCGGTTAAAACTGTAATAACTATAATACACAGCGTTTGGCATGAATTTCCGCCGTTTTTTATTTCTTATTTTCTAGATAGAAAATGCGAGCGAAAAGATGGCGGAAATTCATGTCAAACGCCGAGAAGAATAAAACTATAATAGTCCACATCTCACTAAAATTCAAAAAATCTATTTGACGGTTGGAACTTTAGTTTGGACATCCTACACTCGACATTTCCCCGTAAAATCGAACGTTTCGGGACAGGAGGCCGACTTCCGCCCGCTGGTCAACGCCGGTCCGAGGATCAATGCGGCCCCAATGGGTGTATTTTGCCGAACCAGAAACTTTCACTTGATTCTCAGTGCACTCCGGACAGTTTACAAGGGTTAATTTTTCCGACTGGCGAGGATCCCAATCTGTTGAAGCCACAACAATTTCATCACCTACTTCCCAGCTAGAAACATCAGCCGCTAGAGTTATAATGGTATCATCATTTCCCTTGTTTGGACCTGTATACAGAGAATAAAATTNATTCTCAGTGCACTCCGGACAGTTTACAAGGGTTAATTTTTCCGACTGGCGAGGATCCCAATCTGTTGAAGCCACAACAATTTCATCACCTACTTCCCAGCTAGAAACATCAGCCGCTAGAGTTATAATGGTATCATCATTTCCCTTGTTTGGACCTGTATACAGAGAATAAAATTGATATAACGAATATGATACAAATATTTTTTGCGTAGGTTGGATATTTCAAACAGCTCTCTAGGGGGCCCTGGTGGCCCAAATCAATTTCTTAATAGTCAGATCGACGTAG
The DNA here is from genome assembly GCA_004367875.1 of Oikopleura albicans. NCBI lineage: Eukaryota > Metazoa > Chordata > Appendicularia > Copelata > Oikopleuridae > Oikopleura > Oikopleura albicans. The sequence goes on from SCLG01000050.1 coordinate 1,397,272, forward strand.
TTTGACGAGCTCTACAACTTGGCTTTACCAGCTTCACCAGAATTATTGCGAATTATTGTGAACTTTTAAATGTGTCCATACGTGCACACAATTTCCCCCTACGGGTTATCAAAATGTCGTTTTCCCCCTGAGAGTTAATTAAAAGCGTTGTGTGTCCGTCAAAAATTTAATCTCTGCCTGAATAAATAATGTTGTGTTGCGCTTGATTTCGAAAACGCTGAGTAAATCCTTCCACGAATCCGAGTTCTATATGTCCTTCGAGCTCTTCAATTGTCGGTTGATAATTTTGAGTGTTAAATTCCCAATGATTATAAATTTCAGCTGAAAATTGATTTCCAGATTTTTCACCGGCAAGATCGACTGGTCCCACAGTTCCCTTCAAGCCATCGTGCCAAATCCCGTCAACGGGGGAAACCGAAATAAAGTCATTTTGGCCTTTTTTGTTGAAAACTCCACCAATTTGTGAATAATGACGAGAATCCCGATTCTATGCAATATTATATTTCTTTACTTAAACTCTCTTTTTTTTCAACTTACCGATAAAATATCCGTAAAGTGTTCTGCTGCAAAGCCATATGATACGAAGAAATCTCTGACCTCGTCTGTGACTTCATATAACATGTCCGTACTAAAGATGAATACCTAATAAAATTTTATTTACATCTTAGAGAAAAAAAAATAAGCTAAAAATGAAATTTATCACGTGACAGGATGAACTTGAGCCAAAACTGAATTAGCACACTACAATCCACTTTTTAATTTTACGTCGAATGACCGAAAAAAATTGGTGTTTATGGCTCTTTTCTCTATTATGTAGTAATATGTAGTAACTATCCTCACAAGTATATATAGTAAAATGTAAAGGCTCGTGAATACGAGTAGATTTTTTTTGAAAACGGAAAGGAAACCGCCCTCACAGGGGTCCAAGTCTCGGCAACCACCTGTAAAGGTCCAGTTCAAATCAAAAACTCACTATTTGTCTTAAAGACTCTTACCTCCTCGTCATTGAAATTGTCAATAAATTCTTTAGCTTCAGCCAACGATGAACCGTTTTGCGCAAAAACCGTGTCTTTCAAGTCGCCCTCCTTACTCAGAACATGGAACACTTAAATAGACAATAAATGTAAATTAGTTTATTCGTGATAACTTGTTTGAGGGAACTAAATGACAACAAAAATCAGCATAGAGTCTAATGTAAATAATAAAAAGAACATTTGAGAAATCTTGGCTCCGGCACAAGATTTTTCAGAAATTTTACTAATAAAATTCTATAATAATAACTTATAAATTTACTTGTTAAGTATTCAACAATATTAAGATGATTCCGGTTTAAAATGAACTACTTGACTGAATTGTTCAAGAATATTAAGATTATTCCGGTTTAAAATGAACAACTTGGCTAAATTGTNATTTATCACGTGACAGGATGAACTTGAGCCAAAACTGAATTAGCACACTACAATCCACTTTTTAATTTTACGTCGAATGACCGAAAAAAATTGGTGTTTATGGCTCTTTTCTCTATTATGTAGTAATATGTAGTAACTATCCTCACAAGTATATATAGTAAAATGTAAAGGCTCGTGAATACGAGTAGATTTTTTTGAAAACGGAAAGGAAACCGCCCTCACAGGGGTCCAAGTCTCGGCAACCACCTGTAAAGGTCCAGTTCAAATCAAAAACTCACTATTAGTCTTAAAGACTCTTACCTCCTCGTCATTGAAATTGTCAATAAATTCTTTAGCTTCAGCCAACGATGAACCGTTTTGCGCGAAAACCGTGTCTTTTAAGTCGCCCTCCTTACTCAGAACATGGAACACTTAAATAGACAATAAATGTAAAATAGTTTATGTGAATAACTGAAAGAAGCTTTGAAATATTCGTGATAACTTGTTTGAGGGAACTAAATGGCAACAAAAATCAGCATAGAGTCTAATGTAAATAATAAAAATAACATATGAGAAATCTTGGCTCCGGCACAAGAATTTTCAGAAATTTTACTAATAAAATTCTATAATAATAACTTATAAATTTACTTGTTAAGTATTCAACAATAAGATGATTCCGGTTTAAAATGAACTACTTGACTGAATTGTTCAAGAATATTAAGATTATTCCGGTTTAAAATGAACAACTTGGCTAAATTGTTTTCCGTTTTTCCATGAAAGAATAAATCTAAGAATTTTTTTTTTTGTTGGTGAAGAATAAGTGGTTCGTTTTCAACGCGGAAAAACCTTATTTGGAGCTCGATTGAGAATCGTATTGTGTGACTAGACCATCTTCGAAAATAAAAATTATTATTAATTTTGCTGGTTTAATACCAATTTTTGAAATGTAATTTACCTAATCTATTTCCAAAGTTTGTAGTACTCCATCTATTTTGTAAAAAATGTAATTGTTCAGCGGCCACATTGTCTTTGAATAAATGTTCATTAAGATGTGTCCAAGAAAGTTTCTCTTTTCCGTGCATTTCGAGTACGCCGTCGGATGCCAGCCATAAATATTTCGTTCCGACTTGATGATTTTCGGCCATATCCTCGCGATTCCCATACAGTACAATATCAGCCTTTCCTTGGTACCGACACGAGCGGGAACCAATCCACAGCTCGCCACCTTCTATAATTTTAATGGATTTTGCGCGAAGTACAAGAGGCTCGTTGGCGTCTGAATCAGGGCTCAGCAAACTTCGATTATATTAATGGCTCACCTAAGTTAACCTTAGCTTAGCTTTGTATACTTTAAAGAAATATAATATGAACCTAAAAACATACGTAACTAATGGGCGTAGCTTACTTTAACTCTCAGGGAGAAGGACTTTTTGGTAACCCTTAGGGGAAAATTGTGTGCACGTATGCACACACTCAAAAATTCACAATTATTCTGGTAAAACTGGTAAAGTGCAGTTGTAGAGCTCGTCAAATTACGTTTATCTGACTATTAATAAATTGATTTGGGCCACCAGGGCCCCCTAGAGAGCTGTTTGAAATATCCATCCTACGCATCCCAGGCGTCAATCGGATAAAACCTACGCCAATGGAATTTTCTCGAAAAGTTTAGGGGGGTCAGCAATACCAATTCTGCCCTACGGGGCCTCCTTATACCTTAGATCAACAAAAAACCAAGTCGTGTGCATTTATGCACACACTTCCTCGTGCGAGTTAAATATGATACTGATTTGGCGGTACTTTCTTTAAAAGGATAACGTACAAAAAACACCAAAAGAGCCTAGGGACCTGTAGAGCCCATTGAATAAAAATCTTTGTCAACCAAACTGGAGAGCTCAACAAGTTAAATTAACTTGTTAATACAAAATGTGGAAAAGTCCAATCCCGGAAATGTCTGTAGTGAGTTCTAGAATTTTTGGAAGATCTAAATAAGCAGTCATACTCATCTAAGATAAGCCAAAATTTCTAAAGTTTAATCTACAAACTTGCATAAGCCAAGCTAAGCCAGATAGAGAACCCTGGCCTGGATAGTCCTTAAAAATAAGCTTTCCGCCATACTTAATAACCAGACTACCAATAGAAACACTCTGATCTAAAATTACTGTTCGTCCTGTAATGTCAATATCATCAGAAGTATTAACATCATAATCCCATGGAGTGCTGCCGTCGACGGTATCTGGGCACAGACCTGATTCATCCCAGGCGTTAATTGGATACGCTTTTTAGTGGGTTGAAATTGAACAACACAAAAAAAAAACGCTAAAAACGACAAAATAGGATAAAATAAAAAAAAGAATAATGAAATTTATAAATTTTAAGGTGAAGGGTATTTTTTTACCACGCCATTTGGTCGCGAAACCATACTTTGAACAACGATTCGCGACCAAATGGTGTGGTCGCAAAAGTACTCATAAACAGGTTTTTTCGCGACCACAAATGGTCGCGGAAGTACCCCACTCCAATTTTAACCCCATTCAACGAAATTTCTGGTATCGGGTTTATTTCTCTTCCTACATTTTCCAAAATTAAAACAGTCTCTACGTAAAACACGATAATGTTCTTCCAACTTGCGTTTCATGTTTTTGTCAAGTGTTTTGTAAATTTTACGAAAACGACTCCAAGTAATGTCGCCAAATTGTTCGAGCACATTATCCGAAAAAGTCGGTTGTATAATGGTACCATCATCTTCATAGTCAAAATAGTCCATCGTTGTATCATCGTCGTCATACTCAAAATAGTCCTGGGCAAAAATGCCAAAGAAAAGAAAATGAAAAATCCGCATTGGACGGAACTTTTGCTTTGGACGAATTTTTAATCAGAATGTTTGGTGAGACTAATGCACGATAGTCAGTGACCGATTATTATTAAATGTTAATTTTTAGCTTGGATCATTTTCACTTCTACCTATACAAATTGAAGTTGTTTAAATTTCAAGCATACCTAACTCATAAGCTACAATAAATTGCGTAACGTGTAATCAAAAATCTTAATGCATGATGTATAATTTATAAATTTTGCTACACAATGCTTAATGAAAAGATACACCACATAGACTTTTTGTCAGCATTTTCGTAAGGTACAGGATGAGGTAATATAAATGCTAAGCCGTTTTTGGTGACTTATGTTCGCTCAGCGCCCTCGCGAACCAAAAACGGCTCAGCATCTATATTACCTCATTAATGTAATTTTTCGTAATGTGTGGGTGTTGGTTATTAGTTATAACTACTTGTATTACGTGTATTACGTGTATTGCGTGTATTGAGCTGTCTGGTAACCGCGAAAATTCCACATTATGTGGTCTCGGCTTCAAATTATACTCAATGATAGCCGAAGAAAATGCAATACATATACGTATATATGTATATTGATTTCCTGTAACAACTAACTCATGAATAAGATAATAAACTGCGCCCGTGTGATGAGAAATGAAAACAGACCAATCTGACACCGGAAGTTAATTTGTGCTGAAAGAACGGGGCCGTGCGATATACTTTCGCAAAAAGTGCTTACTTTGTGAAAATCGCTACACTACAAGGTAACGAGTGCACATATCTTGGACAGATTAGGCACTTGGATAATAGTTTATTAGGGTGTTCCCACGACTTACCCATTTAGACAAATATTTTCATTTACCCTATTCTCAACTCTAACAAAAATCTTTGTCCAAATTGGTAAATCGCGCGAACACCCTAATAAACTACATTCCAAGTTCTTCATAGGCGATGAAAATCGGTAAATGCATTCTATTATTGTTAAAAATGTCATCGTTTGGGTTCTCATCAGTAAACAAAGTAAATAGTTCTTGTAAAGAGAAATGCAAAGTTAAACAGTAAGATTGAGATTGGTATGGCTAAAATGAACACCAATTAGGTGGTATTCCATCTCCGTCTTATAACACCCGAGTTTTATGAAGATGAACCAGTTAGATTCTCATTCAATTTCTCAAAACAATTTGAGAATAACAAGCAAACAAGTTTTCAGAAGTATTTTGAGAAATTCAATGAGAATCTAACTGGTTTATTTTTGTAAAACTCGGCTGTTATGATGGTGACTTTGTTCACTAATAATAGCCTAAAAGCTGGAAAATTAAACAATAAATGAAAGCATTTACTGATAACCAGTGTCTATAGAGTACTTTTATGTCTCAATCTACTATTACATAGATTGTCCGAGTGAGTAATCTGTCAAAGTGATGTACCCCTTTAATTCCAGTTTAACAGTCATGCGCATATTGGGTTGCTAGCTACCCATTTTCACTTTATTTCTAAATAAAAAGAGAAAGACAAAAAAAACGGACAACGGATTTGACATAAAAAAATAAATTTTTACGTTATGATATGGGAGAAAAATATTTTTGTTTTAGAAAATTGTTTTCACGCTTGGGTCCGCGGAGGACAAGGGTTAAGGTTGAAAATAACCCCAGTAAGAGAAGAGCAACAGAGCTTCAAAATAAAATAATAATCAAAAAAAATCCGTTCATTCTTCGGCGCGCTAGAGCAAATTGGGTAGCTAGCTACCCCATATGCGCATAACGGTTATAGTAAACTCGGTGCGCATGACTGTTAACAAGGTATTTCATAAATTTGAAATAAACAATTAGGCTGACCTATTAGCTGTATTTGAAACTCTAAATAATTTATGCATTTCATTTATTTAAGTCCTTTTTCTGGTTTTAGTGTTTTGATACGAAGCAAATTTATTGGTATGACGACGAAACTTAGAAGTTCGCGGAAATTGTCGAGTATTCAAAGTATTCGAGAGATTTTAGTTAGCACGTCAAGTTCAGGTAAATATACACATTGAGGTTATTCTGCTACTGGTGTGAGAAATAAAGTGTCACCGATCGAATTTCGTTTGTAGGTTTAAAAGAGTACTCGGTATTATCTATTGTAAGACTCGCGTGGAGCTCGGTGACAAACTGACGACCCACACCAGTAACAGTTATTACGAGGAACACAATTTGGCTCCATAACTGATAAGGTGGCGTACAAGGATATACATCGCTGTTTAAATCATGTTTTAGTATCGAGTCGCATACAAAAGTTTAAAAAAGATCATAACAGCTCAATAACAATCATATCGTCTATTTGGAATAATACATGTGGACTTGGCATTGTGACGGCACCATGGGCTGTGTCGAAAGCCGGACTGGCCGAATCGCTCATTCTTATGATTATTTTCGGTGCAATTATTCTTTATTCTGCTATAATAGTTGTCAAGGAAAGAGTTTGAACACCGTAAATACACAGGATATGCCCTTAACCGTCCGAAACCGGGTTAAGCCTCCAGTTCTGAAAAAAATTTATTGGACGGTTGTAGGCATAAGCTGTGTATATACTTGGTTATTTTTACGGATAGGGCGAGTGGGTTAAAAGGCCAAGATAGGACAACGAGTGTAAATTCGCTAACAGAATTCCGATCTAATAAAAGGTAAATGTCCTCAAGTTAAAGATCCCGAGGATATGCCAGAGTTCACAATTGTAGTTAATTATTATCTTGGGCGAAAAGCTGAATATTTTGCCGTTTTAATTGCCTTTTTCAATGGAATTGTCTTAACTATTGTTAACTATATATTAATTGTGAAATATTTATTCGGTGCTGGAATTTCTATTTACGCTATAACTAATGCGAATAATACAAGTTATGATAAGGACATGATTGGTGCTAATGATATTTAATCGTTATATGTTCAACTTTAACTCTTAGGGGGAAGGAGTTTTTGGGAACCCGTAAGGGGGAAAATGCGTGTAAATAAACACGCACTTAAAAATTCACATTAATTCCAAATAATTCAAAAAAACTGGTAAATCCAAGTTGTAGAGCTCGTCAAACTACGTCGATCTGACTATTCAGATTGATTTGGGCCACCAGGGCCCGCTAGAGAGCTGTTTGAAATCTCCAACCTACGCAAAAAAAAACAACANCGTCAATCGAATTTTCTCGAAAAGTTGAGGGGGGTCACCAATACCCGTTTTGCCCTACGGGGCCTCCATATGCCTTAAATCGACGAAAAAACCCAGTTGTTTCGTGTCTTTTTTTTCCGTTTAGGCCCCCTGTCGTCGTGCGCGATTTTTCTGTGTCACGCACTTACGACCCGCGGGGTCGATATGTAAGGTACCCTTTTTTCAGGCACCCTCGTTTTCCACCCATAATCGGGTACAATGGAATTAACCAAGAACCGCAAACAAACAAAGAAAAAAATTAAGAAATATTTGTGGCCTTTTAACATGTTCTAAAAGTTTAAGCAATAAAAAATCTGTCAAATTTGTTTAATTAAGTTGCCCAGTTGGTTAAAGAAAGCGTTAGATACCGCATATTATTAAAAAACATTTTGTTAGCATGAATAAAGACGTACTTCGATGATGAAAAATGTGTTCTTAAACAAATTGAAAGAATTTCGGGCGATGATAATCTAACCAGCAGATATTTCCTAAGTTTGGAAGAAGGCAGTTCTTTATTGGAAGATCAAAAATGGACATTCAGGTGAGAAATACGTTCATTACAAATACAGGGTTAATTTCATGAAAATCCGCCGAGCGTTTCTAGTAGTCCGTGTCGGCATATTTTAAGATGATATAAAGACTAATTGTCCCTTTTTATTTTGAACTACCGGCTGAGTTTCATGAAATTCTTCAGGTGGAAATTTGATCTTTATATCATTTAAAAATATGCCGACACGGAATACTAGAAACTCTCGGCCGATTTTCATAAAACTAAACCGGTACTGGTCGAAAAATCATAACATATACGGCCTCGTTGTTAACATCCTGTTGGGCCCTAACAGTGATGTATGGTGCTATACGGTATAGCACCTTTTTCATTTATTTCGCTAAAAGCTCGTAATCGACAAGAGCTGTTATTTTTCGTCAAAATTAATGTCCGGTTAACCGGAAATAGGCATTCAATAACAAGAGGTGCCAAGTATTTTATTTGTAACCGGATTTTATTTCCGGTTCACCGGACATTATTTAAAAATATATGGCAAGTTAGAATTCGCCGTAGTGAAGCTTCATGAAGTGAGTGAAAAGTTTGCCGATAATTGGTGGTACCAAAGTATAAAAACCGGTAACCGGATGCCGTAATCAACCGGCTAGGTGATGTTATCTCAATATTTCCTTTAGCCCCGCTTGGGATGTTAATCTTTCGGTGCCTTTCTATTGTTTATTGGTTTTTGGATTGCTGAATTTCAAACGTGATACCATCTTCAACCGTTTCAGTGCGTTTGGAGCATTCACAAATTTATTTCTTTTGGGTAGGTTATATTTAAAGTTTCGAGAAAAAATGGAAAGAATTCTATGATAGTTCGTGACCACTATTTTCGTAAAAAAAATATTGGACGCTCCTACTGGTTTAGTCTCATAAAAATCGGCTGCGCGTTTCTAGTATACCGTGTCGGCATATTTTAAAATGATATTGGCCAATAGGAGCACCCCATTGCAAGAAAAATGAAACAATTGCTCTATTCTAGAAACGCTCAGCCGATTTTCATGAGGCTAAACCTGTAATCCGGTTGTTGCATTTTTTGATGATTTTAACACGATATTTTGAGCAAAAATTAATTTAGGTACAACATATGAGTCATATGATATGACCCATATGATGTGGGATATAGCAAGTAAGTTTTATTTTAAAAATTACTAACTTTTGTTAAAAGTTTCCGAATCTTTACGAATGAGTATTTAGGAATTATTATACACGAGGCTGTCAAATGGAATGTTGAAGATCATATAGACTTTACGTGGGAATTTGAAGTTTTTGTTAAATTAAATGCGCATTTTAACCCGTGTTCTCCGCTCCACCACTAGTGCTTGTTCACCGCAGGGATACAAATTTGTATCCCTCGACTTTACGTGCTTAGTGTGCGTTAACGCGACATAGAATGGAAAATGTTAAGGTTTAGTTTGAAAGGTCTCACCTTAAGCATACTGAAAAAAAAATTCAGGGGTATGAATTTTGAATTTAAATTTGGAATTTAAAGAACCCGAAGGCCAACGATTTGCGAAGAATGGCGCAAAAATCTTCATCGTCGAAACTTGGTTGGTCCATAGATCAAAAAATAACAAAAAACTCGGAATAACATAGGGCTGGACCGATTTTTTGTCTACTCTTAACCTAATAAATAAAAAAAGAATTAAGTCGTTAGGACCTCTAGATCAAAAGTTATTGCGACCCAAAGTGAAATCCTCTTATGTATTTGGCACAAAAATCATACATCTATGTACATATATATAGCCTATATTATATAGGGGTCCGCAAACTTTTTAGCATTTTTTTACGCTAATTTCGGAAATATCATACAAACTTAAAAAAAAATATTTTTTTGAAATACAACATCTCATGGTTCATCATTAATCAAAATACAACTTNAAAAAAAGGCCAAAAAAGGGCAAAATCGGGCGGACTCTGACCTCGATTGGATAAATTTTGAAAAAACAATTTATGTTAAACTAAAATTCCTATACCCCCCAAAGCCCGTAAGAATTCCTCAGTGAAGACAAACACAAACTTTTCCACGTAATTTAGAATTGGCAAAGAAGTGAAAAGGCGAGGGATACAAATTTGTATCCCTGCGGAGAACACGGGTTAAGAGCTGATTTTTTACATACATCTACGTTAACTCTGAAAGACCTGGGTGCCCGTACAACCCGGTTGAGTTTCATGAAAATCGGCCGAGCGTTTCTAGTATTCCGTGTCGGCATATTTCATTGATTTTAATAACATATGAAATACAGATTAATGATGTGATTAATTAATGATACAGATTAATGATATGCAGACCAATTTTCCCTTTTTTATTTTGAACTCGGGTCTCAAAAAAAGACGAAATTTGCTCCATTCTAGAAACCCGCAGCCAATTTTCATGAAACTCACTCAATCTTTTCTGTTATCGTGTATTTGTTTTCATGAAAAACCTTTTAAAGAGCCCCAGAACGGAAATCTGTTGCATCGATTAGAGAATTAATTCTTTAAATTCCGTTCCAGTAACGAATTGTCGAAAAGCTACGTGAGACAATTTAGTGGTGCAGGCACGATAATTTTGTCTGGTTATCTTCAAGGTGCATATATGATTAACAATAACATTATAACTATAGGCAAGCGATAACAAAATTATAAATAATTGTGATAAAATAAGTGAGAAAAAATTATTATGAGTCCACCCTAGCGACATAAATTGTTTATAGAAGTACGGCGACTCAATTTCTGGTCATTTTCTGGTCTTCACAGCGTGTGCTGTTAATCGGCCGCAATTACGCAATTTTGACGTCTTGCCGCCATTTTTAAGCAGATATTTTCCAGCAGAAATGCTTACAATTTATGCGGGAAGTTTTTCGTGATACACGCGAGAATAAAACATACACGGGGAGTGAAGGGGTTGGCCATTAAACGGCAACTTTTTTTTGCCAGTACAATTTTTATCGTACAATTTTAATTCCACAGAAATTGGCAAAATTTTAGAAGACCCTAAATGAGAAAGAGTGGGCGATTTAACAATTTTTTTTATATCGCGCTCTAATAGTGAAAAATGTGAAGGATGCCAACAACAAAATTCGTGATGTTTCTATTGGACTCGTTTTGAGCTTTGTTACTTATGCTGTTATGGGTATTTTTTTCTACTTGATTTATCCTGGTTGGAAGTTGTGTATAACTGACGTCTTTATCAATGTAAGTTTAGTGTAAAAAAAAGATTTGTGGTGGTACATAAGATACTGGTTAAATTTATTCAAGCAGATTTCCATATTTTTTTCGACGTGAAATTATTATAAACTCCTACCGCCATTATGCTTCAAAATTAAATTGGAGTATCGTCTATATTATATACACCGCTTGAGGGTTTATCAGGCCCCCCTTTATCAGGCCACTTTGCCCGCTCGTGCGCTTATCAGGCCACTTTTTTTCCCAAAAATTTTTCGCCAATCCCGCCCACGCACT
>SCLG01000050.1:1430748-1445940 GCA_004367875.1 Oikopleura albicans
AATTTCATTTTGCGTTGGGTTGGCGTCCCGTGATCAGAATTTTTTCAAAAGTGTTCCGGAATGAAGCAACCCGCTGTATTATAATATCAGTTCTATGACTCATTTCATATTATGACTTCAGGTACCGCCGCGTCACCCACTTCAGCGTCTAAACCGTCTAGTTGAGTTTTCCGCGGAGATTTTCAACCAGTGGTTTGATTTTTTACCGTCAAAAGAAAATTGGATACAAAAGTTTGAAATTAATGGCGCCCGAATGGAGCGTAATTTTAAACGTAGCGAACAACGATGCGGATTCTACGATGGGGATCAATTTCCACATGGCGGTCCCGAAAATGACGCCCGAAAACGGCGCGACGCTGATGACGAGCGGTATGACCGAAATAACCCGTATAAGGGCATAACGCAAATTACCACTGGGTTCAAAAAATGGGCACAGCGGTACATCTCGGCCTGTAGCGGTCAGCTAAAGTATTCGTATCAAGTGAATCGTATGGAGAAGTGGAACAAGATTTTGATGGCGCACCTCGCCAAAAACGACAATAAAAACAAAAAGCAGATGTAAAAAATGTGATTGGAGTATATTTTGTACTGTAACGCTTTAGCCTAATGAAATTTCANTTTCACGTGAAAAAACATTTGTATTTTTTTAACTACAGCGTGACACAATATACGCATCATCTTGCGAAGAATATAAAAAAGTTGGCTCAAGAAATTTTATTATTTGAAACTTTATTATTTGAGCATCTGTTTTATTAAAAATATGTCACTTTACCTTATTCATGTCAATACTCTATTGGCAATCGACTATTGCTTATATATTCTTTGAACATTTTTTATTCCATTGTGCCCGTCTGCTTGGTTCCGAGCTCAAGCGTTTGGTTGATGGCATAATATAGTCATGTATCAATTAAATTTGGCACATTTTTATGATGTTGCGATACACCCTCTGCGCTGTTATGTTTTCACCCGTTATCTTGCAGATTTACTCTAGTTTTCTAGGAATCCCTATGTCACATAGCCTATGTGACATAGGCTATGTGTCAAGCACTGCGCTGTTATATTGCTGATATTCCCGTTCGCTCCGTTATCTTGCATTTATTTTCTTGTAAAAATAGCACGATAACGGCGCAGAGCTTGTTTATGCTATGTTTCCATACACAGACGATTATACGGTACTTGATAATTACGTTTTTTTGCCACTTATCACCGAGATTGCATATTTTATGTTTTATCCCCTATTTCATGATTTTCTTAGTTCCTATTTATTGTAAATTATATATTCCGACTCAGACTAAATGCGCCAGAGTAAAACTCATTGATGGATAAATACTCGGGTACAATATGAATCGGGGGGAATTATACTATGTGACATTTTGTATTATAGGTTATATGAATTCTTATTTTACATACTGTTTATATATTTTATATTTTATTGTGATGTGGAAAACGAGGTTATTAAATAAAACTAAAAAACCGTCTTACGAAGTATTATTTTTTATACATTTTGGATGTCTTGCAGGAACAAATTTTTTTGTGTTACAGGAATTCTCACATTAGTGACAGGTTCACTAATTTTGACGTGATTCGTATTTGGCCCTTAATTTAGGTCTTATTGTGCCCCTTAATTAAGTCTCCTTTAATGTGAGATCTCCGGTGGATCATCCCCCTTTAGAATTGTTTNACTTTTATGCACATTTTTGGTAAGCCAAGATAAGCTAAGCTAATTATCTTTTCCGGTTTACACAAGCCAAGGTAAGCCGAGCAAAAATGCATTTCTGGCTTCCATGAGCCAAGCTGGGTGTCCTCTCTTTTTCTACTAGCGTGAGGAAAAAAGTGTTACCGAGGAAATTCCGCTCGTAGGCTGAAAACGGTACTCGCTCGCATCTATTGTACGACCCGCGGCGAGCTTGATGACAAACTCACGACTCACATCAGTATATCTCAAACTAAAATTGAAGTAAAAATTGAACTTACAAGGATCTCAACAGCAAACAATTTGAAATAATACAAAATAATATAAAGAAGCGGTAATAATGAGGCACATCCCATTATTGTATGGACGGAAAAGTGGTTATTTTTGGTCGCGAAAAAAAAAACCCGTTTATGAGTACCTTCGCGACCACGTCATTTGGTCGCGAATTGTTGTTCAAAAAATAGTTTTAAACAAGGTTTCGGGACCATTTTTTCTACTTAAAAACAGTGGTCGTGAAAGTACTCATAAATGGGGGTTTTCGCGACCACAAATGGTCGCGAAAGTACCCCACTCTTTCTAAATGATTGTTTGAAAACTCCGAGCACAACCATAAAAAACAACAAAAAAATAGAGTTTTCGTTAACCATACCATCTTAGTTGATTTTTTCGAGATCACAAAATAACCACTATTGCTTTGTCATGCTTATTCATATTCCTTAGACAACTTTTGTTTCTCTTAAAGATAAAAGTAAAATATGGAGAAAGTTTGCTTATGGATTGTGGCAGCAAATGTCATGCAATATAGTCGGTTTGAGACGACAAAACCCCTCGGATTATCACTTAATGAGAGTCTGCTGAACTCATTTAGCTGATCATGCTACTTACCCAAGGGAAATAAGCCAGACAGAGAACCTTGTTAAAAAGGGAAAATGTGACTATAAGAAATCGGGAAATGATGAAACTTCCCCAAATCGCCAGTAAAAACGGCTTCAAAAACACGCTCGATACGTTCCTCATAATTGGTATACAGTTCAAAGTTTGAACTTCAAACAGCTGTTTATAATTTATATTATAAATTACACTCCCTGCGCCGTTATCGGGTCAACATTTCGAGGACAAATTTTGACCCGATAACGGCGCAGGGCGTAGGCGGAATGTCTGGGAAGTTTTGATCGAAAATTTTGACCCGATAACGCACAGTGCTCCTGGACACTCATATCAGATTTGACCTTCCAGAATGAGAATTTTAAAAATTTTAAAAAGGAATCCGGGTAAGTTCGACAAGCCAGGTCAAATCTGATATGAGTGTCCAGGAGCACTGTGTACGGCACGATCGGGGATTTTCTAGAACGTCTCACATGTCTAATAGACATTATGTAAAAACATTATGTTTTTTCGAAAATTTGACCTATCCAATTCTTATTTTTTTTTCATAATGTGTTTATTTCATATTTCTTCATTTGAAATTTTATAAAAAAAAAAGATATTATCGGAAATAGGCCCTTAGAAGAAATTCAAACATTGATTTAAAGAAAGGATTTAAACGTATCTTAACGACGAATTTTTTTTACCCGATAACGGCGCAGTGCGTAGGTGGATGGCTGGAAAATTTTGAGCTGAAATTTTGACCCGATAACAGGTTTTGACCCGATAAAGGGTGACCCGATAACGGCGCAGGGGGTGTATAAGTTAACACTTTATTATGATTTTCTGAAGGTTTGCATATAATTTATAACGTTTAACAGTGTACTATCTGGTTTCATAAGTTCTTAATAAGTTCTAAATTTTCACGCCTTGACACACTCCTCCTCACTTCTAAACCACCAACTTCGCTTGAAGGTTCATAATGATAACTTTAAGTTATATTTTGACCAATCACGCATTTTTTAACCACTCGGGCATTTCGTATCCAAAAAGGTCGTAATCTTTGCGGTATATGTCCCGAAGAAGCACGAGATATTTTGCTGGAATATCGGCATACATTTCTTCTATGGTCGTTGTTTCCGAATAATCGTTATCGGCAGCCGTATGGGGGTTAACCAATCTGTAGTCGTCTGGCATTATTTCCGGATCTACGTTTAGCATTTTCGCCGCCACCTATTAAAGTTAATAATGTTTAATTACAGAGTGTGATCTTGTTAAATAATGTTATACTATTAATATACCAAAATATTTGATTTAACCACTGAGAACATATTGTCAAAATAAAAAAAATTAAGTCAAAACCTNGAGAAATATGATGTCTAAAATGGCCACAAAGGCATTTCGTTAAAATTTTAACGAATGGACCCCTAGGGGTTGCAATCTAGCCGGGACCCTTGGGAGTTAAGCGCGCTTCTCGTGTACGTTCTGTACCTCAATAGCTTAATCGCATCCTATACAGCCCGCTTCGCGTGAGTGGAGTACTTTCGCGACCACTGTTTGTAAGTAGAACAAAAATGGTCGTTTTTTTAAACACCATTTCGCGAAACCATATTTAGAACAACGATTCGCGACCAAATGGTGTGGTCGCGAAAGTACCCGTCACTGCTTACAAAATAATAATCTATAATACTCGTAAATTTTCCTGAAAAGTGCGACATCGATGTTGTTTTTATTTTATAACCCTCTGTCCAGTTATCTGGCCGGAATTCTCGCTGGTTCATTTATCTAGCCGGAATTTTGAGTAAAATTTTCCGGCTACTCTGCCTACGCCCTGCGCGTTTATCTGCGCATTTATCTTGCCGTAAATTCTCAAAAAAAAATTCCACTATTTTTTGTTTATTTTTAATTTGAGTCTATAAACTACACCCCTTCGGGTTAATGCAGACCCCCTTACTCTTTGCTCCTCGTTGGTTTACGCTCTGCGCAGTTATCTGGCCGTTACTACGTAACAAAATGTTTTTTCGGCAAAAATGTCGGCCAGATAACTGCGCAGGCACTGGATGATACAAAATAATTTATTGTCAAAATAGCAGACCATGCCAACATGCATTTCATAAACTTATATGGATGCCGTACTCACCAAAAAGCGAAGTCTGAACTCAAAAAATCTCAACTCCAAAAAATTTTCTTGAAGATCACGAAATTAATTTTAGGAATATCTCATCCACAATTTTTTACGTTCAATTTTCTCATAGTAAGACGTAATCTACGACCTCAAATGCTCAAGTATAAACGGCTCAGTGAAATAATGATTTGATTACTTTTATTCTGCGCCCACACAATTATAGTATGGAATCAAATTCACTCATGAGTCATCAGTCGAGACGCAATAAAGCACTTGTGAGGTAATTTTTCTCCTCTTTTTTTTTGTCAATCACTCATAGTATGAGCTCATGACTCACACACCGCAGCCAAAGAATCCTTTGTAAAGTTCACTCTCACAAGACCATATTTGGATCTTTTCGCGTAAAGTCTAAATTGACGCGAATAGTCTAAAAAACGTCATAAAATCGAATTTAAAGTATAAGATTCTTATAATGAGACTCTTATAAAGAGACTCCGGAATCTCATAACTTATGAACCATAACTTGTGACTCATAAGTTACGATTTTTATCACGCGCGCATTCTAGCGAAACATTTTCTTCACATTTTCTGCATTTTTAACAGAATTTTAATACAAATTCGAAATCAAAATATGAAAAGGGTACAATTCCAGCAGTGTAACTCAAAAAGGCCTCGAAAAAGGCCGATAAAAATTCCCTAACGTCAACGGGTGCTTTCAAAAAAACAAATTTTACTTTTAATTCATACTCTATGCCTCATAGCTTATGAGTCATAGGACCTAAAATCTGTTGGCAGAAATTGGTATCTTTGTACCCTACCCTTTCATACTTAAGTGCTATTACCCGGGGGTACATTTGCTCCCGGGGTACTGAAAAAGTTGTACCCGCATTGTACCCGACGAGAAACAAGTTATACCTTTCCATACCCTACCAGTGAAAATTGCCTTAGTTTGAACTTTTTCGTTTTTTTTTAAATCTGTGAATACAGTTGATGTGCACACAACGCGACGGTTTTTTGGACGTAGTATATACATATATATATACACAGTAGGTGTGCACACAACGCGACGATTCGCACACAACGTGACGGTTTTTGGAAAGTGGTAGTGTCGCGTTGTGCGCACATCAACTGTATATGGGCAAATCAAATCTGTCTATCAAAAAAAACGCTTGGAATTTATGTGAGGCGATCAGTAGTATTTTGTAACCCTTAACTAAACGATCCATTGGCTCTCGAACAACAATAAGGGAGTGAAAAGGATCGTTTTCATTTAACTGGGCACCCATCATTTTATATCGTTGTGGAATCTTTTTAAATTCTATCAAACATTTGTCCACTTTAGTTGTACATTTGTTTCGGCCATCCATCCACATTGCCGTCGTTACATTATTACGATCTTTAACGTCTATATTATGGATCAAAAAGTTTTCAATCGCTCAGAACATTTTTTATAAAATATAATTTTTGTTTTATATTAACTTTTAACAGTCATGCGCATATTGGGTAGCTAGCTACCCATTTCCACTTTAATTCTAAATAAAAAGAGAACGTCTTGTGATGATAAAAAACGGACAACAGATTTCAAATTAAAAAAAATAAAACAATATTTTACGTTTTTATATGGGAGAAAAAATAAGAGGGGGCCAAAATTCGAAAAAAAACGAACAAAATTCAAATAATTATTTTCGCATTCATTTTAACAAAAAACAATAATGCGAGAAAATTCTTATTCACTTTTTTGTTGTTGCACCAGTCTAGTATTTTTTTATTGATCGTATGCAAAATCAAAGTTAACGGGATGTTTTTTGCAAAATAAAAAAGGAAGAAAAAAGTGGCGAGGTGGCGCCAATCGCTCGGAGGTAAAGTGAAGCAAGAGAGACGAGTCATTTTCGGGGATCAAAAATGTCCGTATTGGAATTAAGGACTGTAATTGGTTAATTTTTTCTGTCGCAAAGTAACAAATGATTTAAACCACCCTAGATACTTATAATTTGAAGGGTTAGGGTTTTGGATCAAGTCGGGTTTCCCGTCGCAAGTAACTGTGCGCATACGCAAGTAACAGATGATTTAAACTACCCTATAGACTTATAATTTGTAGGGTTAGGGTTTCGTATCAAGTCGGGTTTCCTGTCGCAAGTAAATTATTGCTTAATTTTTTTTCAATAACCTTTACAATAAAAGTGAACAAAAGTAAGTACAATCAACGCACTTTTTTGTACAGTTTTTTTTTAATTTTGAATTTTGAAATAAACATAGATATTGTTTTCACTTCTGACTAGTGATTTGGATGTAGTCTGTGCGCTTTTTTGGCTACTTTTGATGAGAGTTGAAATATACAACTCATTCTCTGATTCGTTATTCAAGAGCCCATTGCTCAAAAATAAAAAAAAATGTATATTTGGAGTTAAACCTTGGATCCTATAAACCCTGTACTTAACAACATGGCAACTGACATAGAACTTGATGCTGCTTTTGGCAAGAAACAAGTAAAGAAGGTCACTCCTCCTTTGGAGATTCCGAAACGCGAAATCATGTCGGGTTGATAACTTAACATTGAAATCGTCATTCTTTGGTTCTTACATTTCTCGTAATAATTGCGCCGGCGATTTGATATTTCAACTTCTGCATTATACTCCAAACTTTCTTCCGAATCATCCAATGTCTTATCTGGAGTTTCTGGTAAAGTTTTATCGGAAGTTTCTTCCTGAATTTTAACAGAAGCTTCTTGCGGAATGTCAATTGAAACGTTTTCGGGAAGACCCTTGGAAATTTTTTCCGGAATTTCATCGACAATTTCTCCCGGACTTATATCAGAAAGTGCTTCTAGAATTTCATTTGAAACTTCTTCGGGAATATCCTCAGAAGTTACTTTTTCGGAAATTTTATCCGAAATTTCCTCCACAATTTTATCGGACATTTGGTCTTGAGATTCATCATGATTGTTCCAGCCGGTTTTATCATCAGATAGGTTTTTCATTTGTCGTAATTCAAAATAACCACTTTCCATGAGGGTTTTTTCAAGTTTTTCTGCAATTCTATCTGCAAGTCTTTTTATACAAGTCGTCAAATGAATATTTATAATCTCAACTACACTCCCTACCCCATTTGTGCAAACTTTTTGATAAATTTGCTAAGGCGTTTGGTACGATAATAAAAATTCCGGTGCGTATCAGTACAAAAACCAGATATAAGTATATAATAATTTATCAAGGTATAAGCTTAAAGATAACAGGTCAGGGGGTGTATATCTCACTTTTTTTTTGTGGGCTCACAGGCAACAGAAGTGCCGGACGGAGTCAAAGTCAAGGATTTTTGAAAGACTTGTTATTTGAAGACTTCACTTGAAATCATGAAATCGTCAAAATGGATATTTTCTTCAATTTCTGGTTTGATTTGTTTATTTGAAGGCACAATGTAATTAGTAAGTCGTCCATTTCCGACATATGTTATCAGAATCACAGCAGTGCATAGGACACCAATGAATAGGACTTTCCATCGGCCTATCTTTTGGGCAAACATCTTAATTTTTCATAAAATTTAAATACCTTTTTCAAATTATTGTTATGACCTACAGATTATTGTTATGACCTATATGGCAGAACGGTAAGAATTTTCTGAGACGCTATTGGAAATTACGATATTTCAGTCATTTTAATCATAAAAAAACGTGGTAAATATTATAAAAAGAACGTTTTTTGTGAAAAAGTGTATCTACCCCCTTTAACCAGTGGATTCCACAATACGTACTATTCCGCGGACACCGCGCGAACCCGCTCCGGGTCTCTTTTCTTTGCGCCCCATTTATTCCCTTCTCGTTAACATTTTTCAATGATTTTTTTTTGCATTAAATTTCTCTCAGCCGTTGTGATTCGATCTAATACAAAAACATTGTCTCAAATAACTTGGTTTCAATAATAATGAGCCCTAACCCACCCTGATTTTTGCAAATTTTATGATTTTCTCTGTTTATTAACTATAAAAATTGTTTTAATTAAATGATTTTGTTTCTTTCTAAACCATTCAATATGTTTGTTTTCTAAAATTTATTTGAAGATTATTTTTCCAACATTATTTCATGATATTTGTTACCCATGCGCTACTAAAGTAACAAATACTTAATTGTAAGTTTTTGGTGTTTTGGACTTAATTATTAGTTCAAACGGGGTAAAAACCGTCTGGAACGTTCGTCAAAGTTTGTACTTTTACTGTGAAAATCAATGGCACTTAAATATTTGCCATTGCGCCGTAATCGTTACAATCTGAAAAAAATATTTGACGAGAGTATTTGAGAACACGATGTCAAGCTTAAATATGTAAAATGTCCGTATAGAACATAATATTTTGGTTTTAACTTTTTTTTATCATTTAAAAAATAATATTTGCCTGAACACGACATCTAATGTCTAGGCACACGGTATTTTTTTATGATTTTTTATTATATTTTCTTTGGCGACCGGGTTAAGGGCTATAAATATCTCAAAATACTCACTTTTTTGAATGCTTAAAACACCTTTAGTTAAAAAAATTTGATTTATATAAATGTCAAATTGACATTGTCAATAAGTAAGAAGACATATTAAAGTTTAATAATTCGTTAGAATTTTTGAAATCGGCCTAGTAGTTTTTCTGTAATGATAAAACGCGTTTTGGACAAATCTGTCCAAAACGAAGCATGACGGTGGTGTATGACGCTGGAGCATGACAGTTAAAGATATTTTTCTCTNTTTTTGGAATGTCACGTGCACCGCCTTTAATCTTTTTTTTTTGTCAAACCCGGCGCTAATTTAAGTTGCCACGCAGCAGAGGGCGGCACGCAATTAGAACTTTTTTTATATTTTTTTCTTTTTTTTTTGTCTTTTTTTGTCTTTTGATTTTTGTTTGTTTTGACTTTTGAAAACCCCCCAAAACCCTAACTTGCCACGTTCTTACTGAGAATCACGCTTTTTTTCTTTGCTTACCTGTTAAAAATGGAAACCAAAAGTGTGGCAACTTGGGGAACAACCGATAAAACGCGTTTTGGACAAATCTGTCCAAAACGAAGCATGACGGTGGTGTATGACGCTGGAGCATGACAGTTAAAGATATTTTTCTCTTAAAGATATTTTCTTCTTAAATTTGATTAGACCAGTGATTCAGCGACTTTAATTTTCTTTAATTTTCGATCAATTTTAAATAAGGCCCATTTGTTGCAAATCTGCACCATTGTCCCATTGGGAGTTAACCTCACTGATTAAAGGAAGTTCGGAACCGGAGGTTTTAATAGAAATGTTTGACTTACGGTGGATTTTTTTTCTTTTTTTTTAATACCATTTTAAAGCGCACGCAAATACTTACCGTGTTCTGTGCCAATTTTCACATTCATAGATTGTTCTTCATAAATTTTTGTCCAAATAATTTTCTTTTTTTTTT
Source organism: Oikopleura albicans (assembly GCA_004367875.1). Lineage (NCBI taxonomy): Eukaryota > Metazoa > Chordata > Appendicularia > Copelata > Oikopleuridae > Oikopleura > Oikopleura albicans. The sequence goes on from SCLG01000050.1 coordinate 1,440,840, forward strand.
TTTTGAAAAAGAGATTTTTTTCTTGTTATTCACTCACTTAATTTGTTGATTAAAAAAAACGAAAAAATAATAAATTTTGAGAACGTAGTCTGTACAGTGTACACGTGCTCAAAATTACGTTATGGTTTCGTTTCGTACGTAACGCCGCCTAAGGATATTCAGAAATAAATTGATCTCTTAGTTGTTGGTAAAATATTTTTTCTTCTAAAGGACTTTTCATAGTTGGATACTTCGTCGTATTAATTATAAAAAAGGAAAACATTACGCAAACGTGGTTTTCAACCAAGACTTAGATTCAATTTTTTTAAACTCTCAAGGGGAATCCCATACCTTTTAGTCCCATGGGCATTCTTATAGCGATTTTAGACGGCCCTTTTTGGTGAAACGCTAATTGCTGAACCACCCTCAATTTAATAAAATGAGATTGCCGGTATTTTCAGCCAATTTCGGAAACCGGAAGTCTGGTAAAAAACCGATTGAATTTTCCGGTTTCTCCAATTATTCTGAAACTATGCACAGAGAGACTCAACATGTCAGCGAACAGGACTATGATATTTGTCTGTCGATTTTTTTCTTCGGACAATTTTTCTTGACAATTCGATCTGAGACCCCCCACAAAAACAGACAAAAACCCTGGCATCGTAAAGGTCTGTGTACTTTCGCGTTTTAACTTTATCCAACCAAGTTTGAGTTAGTGTAAGACACAAGAGTAAGGGGCTCAACTTCAGCCGCTCAAGTCAAAGACACACTTGCGCTTGATTTTGGTCCTTTTTTCTTGATAAAACCGTCCCTTACTTGTTGATTTTATTAAACACCGTCCTTTACTTGACGCGTCATGACGACAATTGTTCCTTGCATCGAAAGTTTTTTTTAGAAAAAAACGTTTCTTACTTGGCGGAATTCATTGAAAACCGTTGAGTTCAAAAAAAAAGTTGATTGTACTCTAAACCGAGAGTAACCCGTATACCAACTGCTTGAACTTTTTATGATTTATTATTATTTTAACCTTCAGAAGATTGACAAATCTCAAACTGGCCCAGGCCCTTTATTTGCTCCAAAAATTTTGCTTATGCAAAAAGAATTTAAAATGACATCATTTATTCAAAATAAAATAACTCCAATAAGAGACAAAATTTTTGCCTCGGTCTTCAGACGAAATTCTATTCAAAAATTTAATGATTTTTATTTTCATTTTATTTAAAATAAATTTAGTGGTTTCAGTGAGTGACACCAGTATTGCGCAACTCCTGAAATGGCAGCCTTTTGTGTTGAATAATAACACTTATATATCTAATAATACATATGGAATGGGCGTTTTTGGTCGCGAATTAATACCAAAAGGAACACAGTTTATGCTCGCACGACCGTACAATATGGTCACCGTTGAGCGCGCCTTTCCGGTCGGTTTTTTGAACTCATGTCGATAACAATAACATTTTTTCTAGAGTCTGGATAAAGTTATGAAAAACTCAAAAGTCAAACTGGGCTGTTACGAAACCTTAATTCTTTATGTAGCTCTGGAAAGTAAGTACACATGGTGCGCCGTCAGCAGGCAGCTTAAAATAAAAAAAAACCTGTCTGTTATCGGCGCAGTCGTGTATATAAAGATAAGTAAGTACGAATTATTTAATAATTTTAGTGAAACAACAGAAATCTTCGGACATAAGCCGTTATCTTGACATCTTGCCTAAATCATATGATAACTTGCTCGAAGCTTGGCCAAATGAACTCAACGAACTTTTAACCCATCGCACCATGCAAGTTAAAACTGACGGGCAAAAAACTTTTGATAGGTTGTTTTATAATATCAATATCAGCTACAATAAATTGAACCCAGGATCGCAGGTTGCGCGAGAAGAAGTGTTTTATGCGTATGGAACGGTTACCACCCGACAGATGCAACTCAATCCACCCCAGGCACCGGTTCAATTAGTGATATCCACTGCGCTGATAACTTATCAGTAATAAGTTAAGTGGGTGAATTCTCTGCGTGTTTTCTACTTTAATCCATTTTTTTTTTCAAGACTGGAAATTCCATTGTACACGGTGTTCAGTACACCAGACACTTTTAAAGTTTTAGGGGGCACAAGGTCAAATCCGTGTCTCTAAATGATAGTTGTTACCCCAAACAAGGGTGAGTAGTGCCGAATAAGGATCCTTTTTCATAAAAGTAATATGTTTCTGTAGTGCTCTGACTACGTACAATACATAAATGAGACGTAAAATGTAACAATTCTTTGTTTATTCTATTTTATAGGATCACAAAATAACGACAGAGGAGAAAGTAAGATTTACTCAAAAGGTGCAGATAAAATAAATCATTAACTCGGTGTTTTAATTACGGGTTTCCATTTATAAATATAAAATGCACTACGTATAGTTCCAAATTAGCGTCGCTGGTTTTCTTTTTTTTTCCCATGGTCAATTCTATTCATGGCCCAGGGCTATTTTTTATTCCTTTTTGATCAATTTATGGATATAATTTGGTTAAAATCACATTTAATTTATAAGCATAAATTGGGTCGCCGTACCAGCATAACAGGCAGTTTGTATAAATACGAAAGTGCCCCTTATTTGGCGAGCCCTCACATAAAGTTCATTCCAGAATGACGTGAAAATAAACAATAGTGCTCAAAAGCTAAACCGTACAGAAATATCCATCGTGGTTTCAACCATCAAAAGTTTGCACGGCCTTGATACCGATTTTTGATATGATCAACCACGCCGATAAACCAAACAGTCGATGGCAATTTAACACAAATACACTATCAGTATTTGCTACGGAAAATATACAACCTGATTCGGAAATTTTTGTCACATACGGGCGTAGTGCAACGTCAAATATTCGCAGTATTTTTGGATATGGGTTTTCAATCAGCGACCGTGTGGAAAAGAAAAGTTGGTTATATTTTGTTAGCAAAAATATCACAAACTAAACTTGTACCTACGCACTTAGGCTCAAATAATTATTAATTTCCTCTTGCAAGCCCAACAAATGAGATTTAAAAAAAAATCAAGAGACTAAGGGGTATATCTAAAAAACCTAAAAAAGATGTTTAAAAAGAAAATAATGGGAAAATTTGCAATACAGTCCTTAGTAAGGACTCCTTACTTCCATGAGGGCCGTTTTCGGTTCTCGAAAAAAGCGGCCGTTATGGAATCAGCGTCCCTTATTTAAATGTTTACTTTATGACATATTTCATCATTTATCTGACAGTCTTGTATTCTAATGGTTAATTGTAGGATCTTTTTGATAAAATAATCGGCCGTAATGGGATAAGCGGCTGTTATGGAAGCGCCCCTTATGGAATCAAGGACTGTATTAGAGCATTTATGCTAACGGCGCAGATCATAAACTTCATTTACAGTGGTCATGTTTTATATAACAGTAAACTGCTTCATTATATAACTATGATAGCCTTTCATTCACCAATGAGGATTTGTATCGAATATGTAAACGTGAAAATGTCGAAAATGATTGTCGAAATTCGTTTCCGAACCAAAAAACGGACCATGCACAATATCTCACTGTTGACTGCGAAACTATGATTGCAATTTCCCCAGTTTTAATAATGGTGGAAAGCATAATTGCCGAAAGACAACGAGAAATTGAAAATATATATAATCGTCTGAAATTATATGATTATTCAAACAAAACAGTAATGTACCAACAAATGGTTGAAGGATTGGGGTTTTGAAAAAAAAATCGTATAATACTGGTGTGGGTAACGTGTTTTTCACCGAGCTGAACGGGACTTGTCGTATATGGACGAGTTCCATAACTCAATATACGACGAGTCCCGTTCAGCTCGGTGACGAACTCGTTACCCACACCAGTACCGTATGTCGCATTCCAGACTAACACAATGTCAAAATATCTATACAGAGTTCTTCAAGCATAATTTCGTCTGAATACCGACGCACGTTTATTATATACAGGTTGCGCAGTTATCTTGCGAGCAGTTATCTTGCGAAAATTGCCGCTCGTACGCTTATCTTGCNATACACCCCCTGCGCTGTTATCTTGCAACTATCGCATGAAAAAAATCTGCAAGATAACGGAGCGAACGGGGACATCTGCAAGATAACAGCGCAGGGCTTATAGGGATTCCTGGAAAATCTGCAAGATAACGGAGATAACGGGAAAATCTCAAGATAACGGGTGACAAGATAACAGCGCAGGGGTGTTATCCTTATTAATTCAACTAAAAAAACAGCTTTTCATTTGACTTAAATAAAAATCCCACTAAGATTTGCTAGTTAGTGAAAACAGGGCACTAATGTATTGTAAAAATACAATGCAGAAACTACAGCCAGTTGTAACCCACCGCGTCTAGACAGACTGTACTGTACAAACGAAAACGGCAAGTAACCTCCAAAGATCCGCGTTTAAATTAAAAACCAAGAAACCTTAAATCTGTAAAACATACTTCTTCAAAACCATTTTATCTCCATTCGACAATTACCTTTATCAAAAATGCATAAATATTGCATAATCTTTCATTGAACTTTGCATTGAACTAATTTAATTGAACTCAAAATTCTGAGCTCGGCGGTATCATACCATAAATGCATATTTATATGCTTATGTTTTCTTCATTAATATTATTAAAATACTAGTAATTAAACCCGTCTAATAGAACTCGAATTATGTTTAATATATACCGCAATTACACCGTAATTTCACGGTAATACGGTAACTTTTAAGGACGGGTCAGTAGCGTTGTTTAGAAACATTACTTCCCGGCAAACCGTTATAAAGTATATTTCACAAAATCCAATTCGTTATTTCTTTTTTTTTTATTCAACGTCAAACATAATAAAGTTTTACGTGTGATTAATTTGGGGACCATTATTTTTTTTTCTCAACGACCCCAACGAGGCTGTGAACGTGACACACTTTATTTTTATAACTTCCGCAGTTTTCATGCACATTTCAAGCAGTTTCACCAAGCAAATTTCACGGCAGTGCAGAACTGCACATGTTAGGTTTTGTGTATGCCAGTCAGAGAGAAAATGGAATGACTAGTACGGGGATCGAACCCGCGTCACTTCACAACGTTGTTTAGTGCTCTACCACTGAGCTAACTAGCCGACATAC
>SCLG01000050.1:1455811-1471653 GCA_004367875.1 Oikopleura albicans
AGCAGATAGTGCGTGGGTTGAAAAAGTTACCACTATTCGCAAAAAAACTGTTACTTCAAGCGAATAGTGTTACTTTGAACAGCGTTACTTTAAGCAGGTAGGTGGTGTATACCGTATAATATGTATTTAATTCCCAAAAAATACTTCTTAGCTTTCGGAAAGCACCTGACTTTATTTGCCACTCAAATCTCTAAATTCGTCTAAATTCGGCGAATTCCATTTCTCGTCACAAATGTAGTTTTCACTGTAATGATGCTCAAAAGTACATTCCTCTCGCCCAGGCCGACTGCTGATAGGCCGACTGCTGAAATCAGGAGTAAAAATATGCCCTAAAATTAACAAATTTTTAGTGCTTAGCCGCAGGGGTTATTCAACGCGTTGTCTTGAAATCTATCAGAATAAGTACCGGTGTTTTGAAACAGTCAAGACAAATTTCCGCACGCAGTTTTATATTGTTTCAGAATTAAGAGTGGTAATTTAATTTGTTTCAGAATTTAAAAGTGCGTGTGAAAATGTGCTCTGTCTGATTAATTGTTGAACCATACCGTAGAAATACCGGTTAAGTTTCATAGAAAAAGAAAAGAATCGCACGAGATGGGTTACCCGTTAGATGCTTCATCCAAAAGGGACGAAATTGTCAATAAAACCGTTGGAATAGCGTTTCTTGTTATTTATGTTTCTTATTACTTCAAGTGTACACGTTAATTGTAACGAAACTACTTTTTAGGAAACTTTGAGAATGCTTTGATTCTTACCACAAGATACTCGGTAGACGCCATCATTGCCATAATCGAATTCTCCTATTTCTCTGAGGGTACAAGTGATTCCCTTATGTAAAAGACACATTGCGCCATTATCTGTACTGAACGTGAAATATTCGCATTTGTCCGGTCCCAAATTTGCGCATAATTCTGCACAAAAGTCAATGTCGTCTCTACCACTGGAATCTGTAACTGAGTGGCAAAAAATCGCATAAGTTATAAAAACAGGGTGCGCTGCGCAGTTAACAGTCCGTTATCGCACAATTGCCATTAACCATCGTCTATTGAGCCAATCTTTTTCAATTGGTAACCGATACCATGCGGCATTAACCGTCCAGTTGCCGTAAATTGTCAGAATTATCGATTTTTTTTCTCTCATAGACTATGATATCGATTATGAGTCATAGTAATTTCGTTAAAAAAAGAAAAAAATCCTGTCGTCAGATTTTTGTTAAAAGATATTAGTTGTTAGCCATGCCGCATGCGGTATATTTGTCCTTGATTTGATTTTCAAAAATTACGTCTTAGCCTTCGAAAAGCACCTTACGTAATTTGCCACTCAAATCTATAAATTCTTTAGGCGAATCCCATTGCTCGTCACAAATGTAGTTTTCACTGTAATGATGCTCTAAAGTACATTCCTCTCGCCCAGTAATAGGCCGACTGCTGAAATCAGGAGTAAAAATATGCCCTAAAATTAACAAATTTTTAGTGCTTACCCCCAGGGGTTATGCATCGCGTTGTCTTGAAATCTATCAGAATAAGTACCGGTGTTTTCAAATGGATAGTGTGTGGTCCAACAATGAAACAGTCAAAACAAATTTCCGCACGCAGTTTTATATTGTTTCAGAATTAAAAGTGCGTGTAAAAATTTGCTCTGTCTGATTAATTGTTGAACCATACCGTAGAAATACCGGTTAAGTTTCATAAAAATCGGCCAAACAATTCTTGTATACCGTGTCGGTACATTTTAATGTGATATGAAGACCCGTTTTTCGTTTTATTGTGAACCGGGTACCCTCCTTTCTCCCCTCTTTATAAATGTGGCATTTTAATATGCCGACACCGTATACTAGAAACGCTCGGCTGATTTTCATGATACTCAACCGGTATAAAAAGGAAAATTAGCCTATTATACAATCACAAAGCTGATTATCATGAGACTAAATCTGTTTATATCGCTCATTTCAGAATATTCCGAAAAGTTGAGAGATTACTGAAATATGTTTCAAGAACAAAATATCGTTACCTGTTGCACTTGAAATGTTGGTAATAACATCCGTCATTGTCTATTTTTAGGACTACTATTAATGCTTATTGAAAAAATAAAAACAAGCGGTTGAGTCGATTACCGATATGTGTTCCGAAAAGTCAAGTTCAGAGGTCGGCACTTGGATTCCAACCCGAATTTTACCCGCGGGTTGGACATGGGCTGGAGAACGATTTTCAGGTTTGAAAATTCGAATAAAACTCGGGTAACGGAATACCGGTAAGAATTTATCAGAGTTTTACCCGCGGGTTGGAATCGAAATCGGGTTGGACAACGGTTTAAAAAAAGACGGGTTTTACTCGGGTTTAACTCGGGTAACGGGTAAAAGTTGGTCAAAAAACGTGAAAAATTCGTGATTGCTGATGAAAAATTGTGAGATACTCGGGTAAAAAGTGGAATTGGGGTGAAACTCGGGATAAAATTTTAAATTCGGGTAAAATTAGGGTAAATTCGGGTAAACTCGGGTAAAACACACGGGTTGGAATTGGGTTGGACAACGATAATTCGACCTAGTGAACCCAAACGGGTAACCACTGGTAACTTTACCGGACTTTTACCCGCGGAATTGGAATCGGGTTGGAAACGAAAAAAAATCAAAATGCCGACCTCTGGTCAAGTTGATGAACAACGCTATTGACCCGTCCTTAAAAAATGTTTTTTTTTGTAAAGTCTATAAACGTTGGCGATTTCATCTACTTGTGATCGGCTTTTGGTTTATAAATGATATCTACGATATTTTATGATCTTTCATGTTCTTTTAAGTTTTGTACTAATTACTCGCTCTTTTATATTCTCTTGAAAAAAAAAGTAGAAAAAAAACATTTTTGAAAAGAAAAACAATGAAAAATAATTTTCAGTCCTTTCCTTATGAATTGGTAAATTCAACGAATGTTGAGAGTGCGTTTTCCTTATATACCAGACCAGTGTTATTATTTCGTGAAATTATCTTATACCGACTACGTGTTGTGCTTACAAAGTATCAGTACCATAATATATTGTGTAGTATGACTTGAAAACGTTTATGGTGGTTAATTTTAATTTAAATTTTGGCAAAATGCATTGAAATGTTGTGTAAATATTGCGAAAGTACTTGACGAGGAATTTGCTTGCAATGCCTGACCAAGTGTTTACTGTTGCAAAATCGTGAAGTTATTCACTTTTTAAACTTTTTCTGACCTTCATCCACGATAAACTTTTATTATTGAAGTTTGAATGTGAAATACAATTTTTTTGCTGAATTTTTGAGTATTTCATCATATTCGGATTTTTCTAAATCTTATTGTTTGTAGATCAATGACAAAAAGGGTAGGCCAAATTTCATAAAATTAGCATGGTTGAAATCAGGAAAAAATGCATCGAATGAATATTGATTTTATTTTTGATTCGCCATATTTACGGAAATAATTTTTCCGGTGGTCTAAGTATCTCTGTTGCCATCTCAGTTGTCTCATTGGCGCCCCAATTTGCGTTTTTTTTTCTTTTCTGGAAAAAAAAATGAGAGAGCGAGCGCGTTGCTAGTTAAGTTCAATGCTACCGATATTATGACCCACAAGTCAGTTAGATCTTTTTTAATTGCTTTGTTTTTGCTAAACCCTTTGTATACAAATGATTTTCTGTCAATTATTCTTGCACTAATCAAGTTCAGAAATGAATTTTATTATTTCTAAAGAACATTTTTATACAAAAAATAAATATAATAAGAATATACAGGTCATAAACGGGTGTTTCGAATGAACTTCCCCAGACGATATAAAGTCGCTGAATAAACTGATATAATCCGGGTCATCTGCGGCAGTGCTCTGAGAGTTAAGTCTGCCTTCGTTTTCAGCAATGACGTTGTTTGTGTTGTCTGTCCCTTAAATAATTAAATGTTCATATAAGAAGACCATAATTTTTATTTTTTAGTACAAAATCAACTGCGTTGACGGTTAAAGTTTTACCCAGCACAATTGATTCTATCCATGGCACAATGGTCGACACTTTGGCATACACTCCTGGAAAATTTGGGTCGCCGCACTTCATTCCTGCCGAGACTACCCCGTAAATGACGGGTGAGCCGTTTTCGACGCAAATCATCGGACCTCCACTATCCCCTGAAAAACATAATTTTTTAAATTATATCTCAGTGTTTTGCAAATGCGAAAAAAATAAATANAAATAAATAATGTTACACTTTTTGGTAAAGTTGCTTGACAGCTCGTCTGAGGCCTATCTCGCCTGTCATTGGTCCTTTTTTGACCTAGATCCTTCTTTGAGCTTTAGAATTCAGAGCATTCCATTCTTTGACCTTCATTGAGTTATAAAAATGATCAATGACAGGCTACATAGGCCTCAGACGCACTGTCAAGCAACGTTACCAAAAAGTGGTAACATTATTTATTTTTTTCGCGTTTGAAAATCACTGCGATAGATGCGAGACTAAGTAAATTTTAGTTGTATACCAATTTTTGGCTTTCGCAAGATTTATTTTATGGTAGAATGAATGTCAAAAGTGTATATATAACTAAATATTAATTATTAATTTAATTCCTACCAATTATGGATTCTATCAATTAGAGATTTTATCAAATCCGAATTTTACTAATTCGGCCACTCAGAAATGCCATATATAAGATAAAAAACATCGTTAACTACAATAAGTCTTTTTATCGCACAATTGGTCATTTGTTCAAACTGGGTAAGCCTACTTCACCAGAGACTTTTTAGATGAAAAAAACCTTAAAGACAACGGCGTATACCTTGGCATGTATCTTTGAGTCCTTGAGGGTGTCCAGCACAGAACTGAGATGAAAAGTCAATATCTCGAGCTTGATAACTTTGAATACGATTCGAAATGTTACGATTACCAAAAAAATCCAAATGTTTTTCGGTCAAAGTTTGACACCCAATGACCCATAAGTTAGGGGTACGAGATTTTTTTCAGTTTTTTCAGCATCAGACAATTAAATTTTTCCTTGGAAAATAAGACGAAGACGAAATTTGTTTGAATCATTTCTTGATCTTAGAACACAGTAATTGTCGGAAAAAATTTTCACCTCCACCGATTGAAGAATATCGGGAATATAGTTTTCTTCAGCACTTGTCTGGGCAGGGTTCTCAACTATACATTAAAAAGTGGGTGTCACATTCAGGCACGGTTTTCTATTTTGGCCAAAGTCCACCTAGGTCGCGTAATTTGAATTTTCTACATTTGAATTTTTTGAATCTTTTTTGCCACTTTTCAAATTTTGTTAAAATTCGAACCATGTTCCTGGTCGGATACATCTCGAGTATATCCCCATCCCGCAGCAAAACATGATGGACCCCCGGATGGTCGATTATTATTTGCTCGAATATGTTTCCCACTCTCCGGCAGGCATACAATGTCTCTTGTAATCCCATCAAGTTCCATTTTCTCCGTCTCGATCAAACAAAAATCATAATTATCTTGATGACCACCACTTATATACTTTTCATGAATTACCATTTGCTTTGGTTTGACTTGTCGTTCGTTTCCTAATTGCTCGATTATAAAAAAATAATTCAGGAAATTCAAAGATAACGGCGTAGCGGGTGTATAGATTCGATGTGATCATTTGAAGTACATACCGTATGTACTTTAAATGATTGTAACATACCGTATGTAACATACGATTAGGTAATATTAACTCTCAGGGGGAAGGAGTTTTTGGGAACCCGTAGGGGAAAAATGTGTGTAAATAAACACACACTTCAAAAATTCACAATAATTCGCAATAATTAAAAAAAAACTGGTAAAGCCAAGTTGTAGAGCTCGTCAAACTACGTCGATCTGACTATTAAGAAATTGATTTTGGCCACTAGGGCCCCCTAGAGACCTGTTTGAAATCCCCAACCTACGCAAAAAACACCGTCAATCGGGGTCACCAATACCCGTTTTGCCCTACGGGGCCTCCATATGCCTTAAATCGACGAAAAAACAAGTTGCGTGTCTATTTACACGCACTTCCCGCTGGGAGTTAATAATGATTTTTCTACATTTCGACAGTATGGTCCTTAAAAATCGCTAAGGCTACTGTGCCGCAATTAATTGGGCGGTGAATTTAATTTGAAATATGGTTATTATTTCTGAAAATTGTATTATAGTGGCGACGTGAGGAGACGCTGAGAAACATAAACCCGTTGCTAAGTCACTGCTATTGTCATTGACGATTTCTGATTATATTATTTTCTGAAATTATTTTAGAGATCAGGACTGTGTGGTCTTCTCATTGACTAAGCCCGCTCTATAAAACGCTTTTGTTGCTTTTTATTTCTTGTAAATTTTCAGCTGGTTAATGTTGCGCAAACATAAATATCCGTTATTATTTGCCCTTTTTCTGAAACATAACCGTAATTACAAAAAAAGTGATGGTATTTTCGACTAATAAATCGATTACATTTTTCGATCGCCGGTTACAATTTTGGATTTTCGGTTACAAGTTTTGATTTCCGGTTACACTTTTCGATTTCCGGTTTAACTTTTTGTCTGATATGACTGTCCAGGCACACTGTGTCTCAAATACACCACCTAACCATTTGAAATAACTTTTTCCGTATTACGTAACAATTTTCATTTGAAATAGCACTTTTTTGGCCAAATTTAACGAGGTTTTACGCCTAAGCACTAGTTCAAAACCTATAAAAACCTATGTTCCCAATCCGCCCGTCCGTATGGAACCCATATTTGGATTCTAGGTACAAAAGTAGCCTCGCCCGCTAATTTTGTGTAAAATTGGGTCCTATCTATGCAAGTTGGTATTGAAAAGAGTCTCTACAGCCTACACACGATCCTACGAACAGCCTACGCACTATTCATTCGAAAGAATACTTTTTCAAACAAGTTAGGTGGTGTATTTTATTTTCATATAATCGATAGCCCGTTTCGGATACAATGGTCTGTTGATGTTCGCCAACTCTGACAGTGATTTGACTCAAACTTAACCCCTCACAGCAATGCGCAGCTGACAGCACCCACGTCTCTGACAAAATGGTTCCCCCGCACATATGTCGATTTTCCTTGGCGATTTGGGCGATCCATGGCCAGCTGATCTCAACTGCCTCTTGGCCATTTACAATCCGCTCCGAACGGTTAAGAATATTACTCGGGCATTTGGTTCCTGACGGAATGATGTCACTATGCGTGGTTGAGAAAACTGTTAACAAACAGTACTATCAAAGAGATGAGACTGGCACGCGCTGGGTTTAATGTTTTATAAATACCGGTGGCGGTATTGGCAGAATTCGGTATTGGCAAAATTGTTAGATTTTTTTTGTTTCTACCAATAAGGGATTTTATCAAATCCGGATTTTACCAATTTGGCCACTAGGGTGCGGCACCCTGGGGGCCTCAAATCTAAGGTTTCAAATTTATCAACCTCTAGCAACCTAGAAACCGAGCAACTTTTTTAGCTCGCAGAGGGAAGTGTGTGCATATATGCACACGACTTGTTTTTGTCGATTTAAGGCATGAGGAGGCCCCGTAGGGGAGAATGGGTATTGCTGACCCCCCCTGAACTTTTCGAGAAAATTTCATTGGCGGTATTTTTTTCGTAAGTTGGATATTTCAAACAGCTCTCTAGAGGGCCCTGGTGGCCCAGATCAATTTCTTAATAGTTAGATCGACGTAGTTTGACGAGCTCTACAAGTTGGCTTTACTAGTTTTACCAGAATTATTGCAACATATGGTGAATTTTAAAGTGTGTGCATACGTGCACACAATTTTCTCCTACGCGTAGCTACGGGTTATCAAACAGTCCTTGCCCTGAGGGTTAATGATCTCATATTCAGAAAGAATTTACTTTCCAATACAAAAAAAATTAATTACGAAGAACCGAAAAAATTAAATACTATTCCAAAAAGTCATCAAAAATGCAAACAATTGACTAGGGTATTTTCTTCATATTTTTTAGGGTTTCAATCGGTTTATGGACCGGATGTTACCTGTAATATTACATAGATTATGTAAGATAACTACCTCAAACGCATCATAATATATGGCCCTAAACACTACGATATTTGTTTATAGGTCGTAAGTTTCACATCTCTATACTGTGGCAAGATATTGGTCTTCATTTTCAAATGTCCAAAAATAAATAAAAATTAAACAACAATTTGAACGTCCCACTGATATTATTTGAATACAACATCATAATTACTGACATCATTTTTTTTTTCGGAACAAAGAATCAACAAACTATTATTATTTTTTTATGAATTCAACAAAGAACTGTCGATAATTCTGCATAGTGACCCATTCAAATTATTATTTTCTGATAACAATGGTCGTTTGGCGTTTATTAGGATGAAAGTTATCCGAATTCACTGATCGATATTTTTCCAGAATTTGTAAAACAAAAGACGCTATACTACATGTATAGTGAAAATGAACCATTTATTCTATCTTTTTTTTTTTGTTCGTTTTTTCAATTTGTTTATTAAAAATTTCTTATTGTTATTGTCGATTGCTAGATTATGGACCGGTATGGCTTGTTGTTTACAAATTAAACCAAAAAGTCAAAAAAAGTCAAAAGTTCTATCAATTGACTAGGGTTTGCTCAGTATTATAAAGTCCTTCCAGGTTCATTTGGAATTGTACATCTATAAAATTTCGACTTTTTAAAATTTCGACTTTTTAAAGTTTCGACTTTTTAAAATTTCGACTTTTTAAAATTTCGACTTTTTTTTTTAATTTCGATCAAACACGATTACGAAAAAAAAATGCTTGTGTTATTTCTCCAAGTAAAATGTTCTGAAACGACTTTTTTCCGCATTATTTTGATACTATTGTACTGTACCATGTAACCGTTAAGTCTTAACGGTTAAGACGTATCGTAAATAATGCGTAATTATTAACTAGCAAGTATATGAGATGCAAAAACGCGCTTTGGTTAAATGACTGCCCTCGTTACCTACCAATTGGGTTACCCAAAAAAAGACTTTAAATTGATGAAAACTAATCAACTTTATCGAATAAGATGCGGTATTTAATATTAGCTTAAAAACCTCAAAAGTATAAATTATGTGTTATCGTGTTCAATGGATAATATATATATATATATATAAGTTATTTCGCAAATATCTCGAGTAAGTATACATTAAATGAAGTAAGGCCGATAATTTGGTAATATTCAAAGCCGCCATATGTCGGAAAATTGACGGAATGATCAATTCAGCTTCGGTTGGTTCAAATTGAATTATGCAACAATACCTCTAAGTATATATAAGTACTGTGATTTGGGGTCACTTTTAGTGAATTTAAAATTGGCCTAAAATGAAAATCCTCCATTTTTTCTATATGTTAAATATCTTCATCATAACAATTGCGTCTGGAAGCGTCTTCCGACAGCTATACCGAAACCACTTACATAATAGTAGAGAACATATTTCAGACAGATCAACCATGGAAATTCCATTTCGGTATAATCCTTATTTCTGGCTTCTAAACAATCGATATTTTGTGAACTAAAAACTTACTTCGGTGGTTTTATGAATACGCTTATAATAAATATACTGAAGTTTATTTTATAAACTGTTCATTAGTATAAGCTTTTGTATGTCGTACATATTTGGGCTCGCATAAATTATGTATAAAAATAAGAAGTTTTTATTCCACTGAAAATTGAACTCTTTATTGCATACGACATAATGGGTCGTTAATTTCGTTAACACCGGTACATACCAGGTATAAATGGAGAAAAATATGTGTACAAATATATCTTCATAAGCTGCATTTATTACCACAACAATAAATCAAGATATTTTCTACAGACTCCTAACTCGCCAAAGTCAAACTTTTAACTTCAAACAATATGTTTTAACGTACTGTATTATTAAAATCCGCCTACTTTATTTAGAATAAAAAAGTCCGAAAACCTTTTAAAAAACGTTTTGCAACATTTTTTGTCACCAAAAAAGCGTTATTTTGAAAACATTCCTATAAGATATACAGGACTTTGGAGAAGAAAAAGCGACAAAACCAAGGTTACCATGGTACATGTATTTGCTAATGTCGAAAACCTCTTTGTGCCAAATTTCAGTTATAAATCAAATAAACCGGAAATTTTGACCGCTTTTTATTCAACCTTCCGGTTGGCAAAAATTATCGGCAATACCGTCAATGTAATTTTCTCGAAAAGTTGAGGGGGTCAGTAATACCCGTGTTGACCTACGGGGCCTCCATAGGTAGGGTCGCTCACGCGAACTTTTACTCGAATTTAGAAGTCCCTCAAATTGCGTGATTTTTTGATATATATGGTAAACGACCACGGCGCATCTTATGGTGAACCCTAGAAGTGTCTATCATTAACCGGTTAGAAATTAACCACGAAAAAGTCAAAAAAATCATGTTTTTTGCTCGCCTAAGCGGCCTCAAAGGCCCTCAAAATATCTGAATATTATGGAAGATAGTGCCAATCTACAATATATATATCCGAATTGAATTCACACGGTTAATAATTATGATAATATATTATAATTATGATAAGAAAAGCGGAAAAACGAAAAACCGGTTTAACTCTAACCGGTTAAGCCGGATGGGTCTATTTTTTTCTACACAAATTTTATCGGGTATATGCTACCATCTCTGAAAGTTTCAAGGCTCTCAGACCTTTAGTTCGTGAAAGTTGTCGCCACGTGAACGACCCTATCCATAGGCCTTAAATCGACGAAAAAACAACTCGCGTGCATATATACACAAACTTCTCCCTGGGAGCTACGCACAAAAATAACCCATATAATTGATAAGGAATTGATAAAGTCATTGAACCTAGTAAACCCACAAAAAAATTTTTGTAACGATTAAAAGCTTTTGCACGCATTTTTTCTTTCATGTTTTTCCAGAACTGTAAACTTGTTAAATGGCTAGTTAGCCGGTCTAAAATAAACCCCTTACGTCGCCAAGTTAACCGTTTGTGAACATGTGTTTTTTGTCCAATCGACCAAAAAGTGTCCAAGGCTGGTCGGGGAGTTTTCCATAGTATGCTCATTCGATCCAGCGCCATCAATTTATGTTGAAAAATTCCATAATTAATATCACCATGTTTATATTATGATCGTTGCCACCATGGCCCATGGTATAAAACCTCATAAAACAAAATTTGATCCTACTGGTTCCCATAGGTTAAACTCTAGAAATAAATTTGGTTGGATAATCATGTGATGGATACGGTACATACGGGGAGAAACTAATTAGTGAAAGGTCTTGATTAACTCTCAGGGGGAAGGAGTTTTTGGGAACCCGTAGGGGGAAAATGCGTGTAAATAAACACGCACTCAAGAAATTCACAATAATTCGCAATAATTCAAAAAAACTGGTAAAGCCTAGTTGTAGAGCTCGTCAAACTACGTCAATCTGACTATTCACAAATTGATTTGGGCCACCAGGGCCCCCTAGAGAGCTGTTTGAAATCTCCAACCTACGCAAAAAATTTTGCGAAGGTAAAAAGCCAAGACAAAAAATTTTCAAAATGTCAAAATTTTTCGAGAGTGGAAAAGCCAAGTCAAGTCAATGAAATTGCCTGGCTTTGCCAAGCCTTATTTAAAACAAGTTTAAAGGGAGTTGAAGGGAAATAACTTTGACTTTGAGAAAAATAGGACATCAAGGCAACTTTTGTTAATTATTCAATTAAATCCGACGAATTACATATGCTCAAAAGTATTTTTCAAGGAAATCCTGTACTATATAAAAAGTCAGTGTGCAGATATCTCCCAGATATGATTAAAAATAAATGGAAGGAACAAACGTGTTTTATTATTTAACCGTGTTGGCATTATTTGACACATCTGATGAACTCCCAGTGGGAAATATTACTGACGAAGGCGGAGAAATCGTAACTGGAGAGGTAACAGAAACATTGATTTTAAACAGACACCCACGCTTTAAAAAATACAGTGTACTAACACTTGAGCAAAACTTTGAGTTTTACTGAGGTAAGACAAATTGAGAAATAATTGGAAGTTAGTTAAACCATTTTTCAGATCCCTCTAGAATACCATGAGAGCTATATGAGAGCTACAGTCCTTACTCTCAATACGGACGCACCCAATACGGACGATTGCTTCCAATACGGACGCTTTTTGTGAACAAATGTCCCTAGAAAAGCCAAAAATTGACACTTTTTGACAATTGATCCCAATACGGACGCTATTTTCGAGAATCAAAATCGTCCGTATTGGAAGTAAGGACTGTATATGATAAAAGTTGTCCAGTTTCCAGATTTTGCTCGCATCAGGGCATTCTTGCACAAAGGAATATAAATGTCTCTAGATGTGCATGTCTCTCTAGATGTGCGTTCGTTACGAAAATTTGTAAATGCCTTCATATGTGCCTTTCAGACCGTTTTTTTTAATGTACCTCTAAATGTACATTGTGTTTTTTTTTTTGAAAAATCTCTCTAAATCACAAATAGACATCTAGCGACCCTGACTGTACTGTAATACAGTATTACAGTATTACTAATACTGATTAATCAAAACAGTATAATTTTTTGTGAAATACACCAGCTACCTGCTCAAAGTAACAGTCGGTTTTTGCGTCTACGCATTACCTGCTTTACGTAACAGTTCCATTTAGTAACACTTTTTTGCCCCATTTGTGGGTTTACTTTAAGCACATAGGCGCAACTGTTACTTAAAGCAGATAGTGTGTAGGCGGAAAAATTGACCGTTGCTTCAAACAGGTAGGTGATATGCAGTTTATACTGCTTACTACCATTCCGAACATTTTACTACTGTATCGCAGTGATTTTCAAACGCGAAAAAAATTAATAATGTTACCACTTTTTGGTAACGTTGCTTGACAGCGCTTCTGAGGCCTATGTGGCCTGTCATTGGTCCTTTTTTGAGCTATTTGCTTCTTTGAGCTTTAGAATTCAGAGCATTCCATTCTTTGAGCTTCATTGAGCTATAAAAAGGACCAATGACAGGCCACATAGGTCTCAGGCGCGCTGTCAAGCAACGTTACCAAATAGTGGTAACATTTTTTTTTCGCGTTTGAAAATCACTGCGATATAATAATATTAAAACTAATTTAGGCGGTAGTCAATGTTCCCTCTGGGAGTTATTGGCTAACATCCTTTATTTCATTATTGTTGAGTATGGCGTTGTTGTTATTCTGTTGTCTGTACGTGCCACAATTGTGTCGGAATAAATGCATTAGCTTCAGTTCTTTCTGTGACTTTTGTTCATTTGGGAATAATTACGAATGTTACTGATTAAATTAATAAACTTAAAAGCTGATATAATGGTCAAGGTTATGATTAGCACCTGTAAAATACACCACCTAACCAGTTATCTTAACAACCGTTTTGCACAAAAAGTGAGGCTTATTTTGTTTAGATAACTGGACAGTGGCAAGATAATTGGAAAGTGCGATTCGTTTCGGTTCAAAAAGCGTTAAGATAAACCAAATTTGTTAAGATAACTAGTTAGGGGGCATGTAAAGACGTGTACAAGGGACTATAGGGTGCAGAATTAGTTTACGGGGCTAGTGTTAGAACTTTTTTATGAATTATTTATTACAGCAGTTATACGCCGTTATCTTGCAGAAATGTATTTTCGGAATATTTCATCGTTTTAAAGACGCAGTTAAGTACACCAAATTACATGCATAAATACAACATTTAGTGATTTCACGCCTATACTGTGCGCAGTTATCTTGACATTTTTTCAACATATTTTCGCAAGATTGCCTTTCAAAGAAAGCCTTTTAATCTCCATTTTACTTTTAAATCGGTTCTAACTCTGAATGACTGCTATCGTCATTTGTCTGTACGCTACACAAGTTAACAAAACAATTATTTAAAAATGTTTAAAAGCTGTATCAAAGAACACGAATTAACTTAAATGATTTTTTTTTATCTGTAAGACATTCGAAGCATATGAAGTTCAGACGCATGTGAAGCAGGAAAATGAGAAAATGATGGTTTTTTAACCGCGCGTTTTTTCGCCATCGCTGCTAAATCGGCCTGTGTTGGCGGTTGACTTGTCGCGTTTAGATGACATTCCTCTTTATGGGGGATGGGTTCATCTCGTCGCAATACTTCATACTGCTTTATGTTGAAGTACTCTTTGTTCGCCTGGGTCAGACAGCGATTTTTCATTTTAAAGGTTCCGACCCACGGACATTGAACACCAGTGCTGCACTTCATAAACATATAGTCGCGGTCAGACTTCGAGACGCCGTCCTTTCGCACATGGAAATATTGTCCGTCCATTTCACAGATATATGCCACTGTGCTGAACCATCTTCCGAGGGTACCTGAAAGTAATTTAGATAAGCATCGCGGGTTTTCGGAGAAAGACCACTGGAGGTCCCTAAGAAGGGGCCAGGGTTGTGAAAATCTTTCTGTTCTTTTGTCCTTCATAGACACACGTCGGTTGTCGATTTTTGCAACCCTAGCTCCTCCTGAGGGGCCTCTAGTGGCCTTTCTCCGAAAACCCTTGATGCCATTTAAATACAGACTGCCCACAGAGAAATCAATCTCTATAATTTTATATGGCGAACCTTGAGTTTTCAAAATTTCAGCCAATCTTGGTTTTGCAAATGTCCCAGGCTCAATAAACTCGACTTCTACAGGACTTGGTTCTAAAACATTTTTCACCGGTAACGACTTCATTATGGGCTTCGACGGCTTTTTTAGGGGAGTGTCGGAAGGGACCGGTGTAGATAAGATCGTCGAATTAGAATGAGCAGGTTTCAGAACATCAGCCACAGGTTCCGACACAGGTTTCGGCCCATCCGACTTTTGATTTGTCTGATTTTCGATTTTCTCAGGCTCGGTCTTTTTAATAAGAACTTTCTTTTTGACAACTTTTTTCTTCGGTTTGGCAGATTTTTGACCTTTTAAGAGCTTGATTGATTTGACCTTTGGTTTCTCCGGTTTAACTTCACCATTTTCGGCCGGTCTTTTCGGTACAAGTGGCTTCCATAACTTTGTGCATTCTCTGACACACGGGTTAACTTTTAGTTAGTTTAAAACAAACATGAAATAATCACTTAATATTTTTGTTTCAGAAAGAACATACAGTCCTTACTTTCAATACCAACGTTCAAGATTCTCCACAATAGCGTGTGTATTGAAGTGAATTGTCATAAAGTGTCCATTTTTTGACTGATTAGGGACACTTTTTCACAAAAAGCGTCCGTATTGAGTGCGTTCGTATTGAGAGAAGGTCTATAACTGATTTTATAACTTTTTTGAGTCAAACAATTTTCCATAAAAACTACTCCGCTCCCGTTACTAGGACATGGACATATTTAAATAAAAAATTTAACGGGTAACACAGCTGCTGTATTTGTTAGAGACTAATCCATAACTATGTTAATTGGTGACACTACCTAAGGACCCCGTTCAACAATCATTTCACAAGCGGCAAAAAATATTTTTATAGCAGAAGCAGATTTTCATTAGATTTTCTGTCTCGGGTCGTTGCGCATATTTCGCGCCTTCGAATTTTCCGTTTAGACCCCGGGCCGTCGTGCGCGATTTCTATCCATGTCACGCCCTTACGACCCGCGGCGTCGATAGGTATGGCACCCTGTTGATTGAATAGAAAACTTTCAACCCGATCTTATATGGCTAGAAACATTACCCCATTCGAAACTTTGCGCGCAATAACAGTTAAATGTATGATTATTGATGACATGTTTTGTGAATTTTTCCTTTTCAGTGATCTTAAACGTGTAGGGATATCTCTGGTTGACATAATAGGAGACGCCTCGTTCTTTAAGTTCGGCACAAACGACACAGACTTGGCCCGTTGAGATACCCTCATCAAAATGAGTCCACAAATGATCAATCAGAACAGATGTG
>SCLG01000050.1:1488538-1502944 GCA_004367875.1 Oikopleura albicans
TACATTAAACTCGCAAGGGTAAGTGTGTGCATACCCTTATGCACACGACTTGGTTTTTCGTCGATTTAAGGCATAAGGAGGCCCCGTAGGGCAGAATTGGTATTGCTGACCTCCCTCAACTTTCGAGAAAATTCCATTGCCGGTATTTTTTTTTTTTGCGTAGGTTGGATATTTGGCCAAAATCAATTTCATAATAGTCAGATCTACTACGTCTGACTGTCAAATTTTTACAAGCTCTACAACTTGGCTTTACCAGTTTCACCCGAATTATTGCGAACTAAATTAGTTCACATTATGTGAATTTTAATTTCCCCCTACGGGTTATCAAAAATTCCTTCCCCCTGAGAGTTAACATATAGTTTAACAAATTTTTAACATACATATTGTTGTATTGTACATAGGCAAACTATTTCTTTCCTAATCCACGATTCATTTCAATGCCTTTTTTCGAAACTCGCGTAACTGCCATATATTCTGGCGTTTCGAAATCTCCACTAAAACCGCCGTCTTTTTTTGGCAAGCCCCATCGATTGTTGATTGTTCCATTAGGATTATCAGTGTTCAAATAATTTGCAAATATTTCATAAAGTGTGTCGCGTTTCTCATCCTTTGTGCCGGGCCAGCCGAGATCGTTCCACAATATATATGGTTGGAAGCGCGAAATTAATTCCTTAATGGTTAGGTCCAAAACACGAAACATGAATTTTTGAAAAATACGAACAACATTGTGGCAATATCCTTCTAAAGTATTTCGTAATAAAAACTCTACATACTCATACACAAGACGGATACGCGAGTTGCTTTAGCAGCGATTCACTTGAAAAGGCAAAATTGCATGAAATACATAGGGTGCGCAGTTATCTTGCGAACTTGGTCCTCGAAAAGTCGCAAGATAGGGTTTTTTCGCAAGATAACTGCGCAATGCGTAGGGGGAAACGCCGAAAACCCCCCGAAAAATGTATGTATTTGTAAGATAACGGGACAATCGTATTTGCTAGAAATTTTCGCAAAATAAGACTGAATTCAGCTTATAAGTTATAACGCATTTAAAAATAAAAGGTTCCCATAAGAAATGTAATTAAAATTTCAATAGAAAAACGTGAAAAAGACATGATTTCAGTAAAAAAAATTTTTCGCAAGATAACTGCTCAGTGCGTGAGCGGAAGTCCCGAAAAAATTTCTGAAAAGTCGCATGATAAGCGTACGAGCGGCAATTTTCGCAAGATAACTGGGCACCCTGTGTAGTTGGATTTTCGTTTTAATAAAATTTGTTTTCGGCCAATTCTTGATGTGAGCAGCAGCATACTCCAAATATTCCGGTTGAGTCGGTGATAATGGTCTCCATTTTGTTTCGTCCATTTTATCATTCCACTGCCAATCTAACCCGCCGGAATAATACACACCAAACTCTAAAGTATATCGCTCGGTGAGTCTACAATACAATTTATATACAGGGGGTCTCGTTATAAGGTCAAGCCCGAAAAAAACGACTTTGCCTTAATGAATTAGAAAAAAAAATGAGTTGACCTTATAACCATTCAAAAAATTCAAGATTTGATTTTACCCAAAAAATTATGGTCTTCACTCTAGAAAATGTTAAAAAGACACTTTTTTTCATCCAAAAAAAGCGTAAAAAGACATGATTTCAAAGATTTTTTCCTTCAAAAAAAATTGACTTGACCTTAGTGCAAAAAAGATAACTTGACCTTAGTGCAAAAAAGATGATTTGACCTTAGTGCAAAAAAGATGACTTGACCTTATAACGGTCACACCTTGTAACCTTATAATCAGACCCCCCCTGTATCAAAATTGTATACAATTCAATTTATATATCAAAATTGTGTACTTATGTCGGTCTCACGAAGTGCACTCGCCAACTCTCCAACAATATCGCGACCGACAAACACATTTTTGTCATTCACCACTTGATTTTTCGAATTCCAAAGAACAAATCTATGTAATATATTTACAGTATTTGCTACATTGATGCTGCCTATGACTCATAAACTTCATAAACAACATTTTCACTTATTGTATTGATAAAAAGAGCGGTACCTCTGGACTCGAGAACCGATTTCAGTATTGAGTTTTCACACTCAGTCCATGCTGCAAAATAAACTTTTGTGTTAAATATCGCAGTGATTTTCAAACGCGAAAAAAATAAATAATGTTACCACGTTTTGCTAACGTTACTTGACAGCGCGTCTGAGGCCTATTTGGCCTGTCATTGGTCCTTTTTTGAGCTAGATCCTTCTTTGAACTTTAGAATTCAGAGCCTTCCATTCTTGGAGCTGCATTGAGCTATAAAAAGGACCAATGACAGGCCACATAGGCCTCAGACGCGCTGTCAAGTAACGTAACCAAAAAGTGGTAACATTATTTATTTTTTTCCCGTTTCAAAATCACTGTGATATAAAAAATATGAATAATATAAAAAAAATAGAAATCCTGATTCATTTTACCCTTCGTGATGCTTTGTTGTAAGTACAACGTATCCAGCATAGACACTTTTAAACATTTCAATCCATCGATAAGGATTCCATTTTTGACATTCAACTTGAAAATCCTGTTTGAAATCAAAATACGATTTATCGCCGAAATGTTGCTTGTGCCATTTGGATGTCTCAGATCCCGTCAACCTCATTGTGTTGTAATACCTTTTTATATGAATTTAGAGTTGCTTTCAAACACTGTTTAGACTCTAAACTTTATTTTTTTTAATTTCACATATTTCACATATTTCATTTCGTAAACTTTATTCCCATTTATTGACAAACCGTCCCGACTGTATTCTACTTATCATTTATGGCCCATAAATTATGGCACAAACATAAAAACATGTCAACAGTTAATACAGTCCTTAACCATTTATCGGACGTTTTCGGTTCTCGAAAATAGCGTCCGATAAATGAGCATCGTCACAAACGAGGTCATTTTTTTATTAAAATTACCCCATTTGGGCCAAAAAAGCGTCCGATAAATGAGTAAGCGTTCGATAAATGAGCGTCCGATAAATGGTTGAGGACTGTAGCACATTTTTCTAAGCGTTTTGAGGTGCGACTCGCAATTTGTGAAACAGAGGAGGCAAGCCAATCAAAAAAGGCTTTTAGTCGCGTAGGTTAACTATTAGTAACTTATTAATAACTCTCCAGTAACTAAATTGACAGGTTTTTATTATTATTATATTTATTTATTTATTATTATATTTATTATTATTATTATATATAAATACCATTCAGCGTAGGGCATCCCCTTCATCTTTTCAAATTGATCATTTTTACTCATTCTTAGCTNTTGTATTCTACTTATCATTCATGGCCCATAAATTATGGCACAAACATAAATCAATGCGCCGACAATCTTTGGGAAAACAATCATGAGGCGCGTAGGAGTTATTTTTTAAATAGATATTTTTTAAAATATTAACTCATGATGGTGATCCTTATAACACTTAGATACGTTTTATTCTATTAATTTTTCGTTTACATGTCATATAACTCAGAGTTAATACAGTCCTTAACCATTTATCGGACGTTTTCGGTTCTCGAAAATAGCGTCCGATAAATGAGCATCGTCACAAACGAGGTCATTTTTTTATTAGAATGACCCCATTTTGGCCAAAAAAGCGTCCGATAAATGAGCGTCCGATAAATGGTTGAGGACTGTAGCACATTTTCTAAGCGTTTTGAGGTGCGACTCGCAATTTGTGAAACAGAGGAGGCTAGCCAATCAAAAAAGGCTTTTAGCCGCGTAGGTTAACTAACTCCCCAGTAACTAAATTGACAGGTTTTTATTATTATTGTATTTATTTGTATATAAATACCATTCAGCGTAGGGCATCCCCTTCATCTTTTCAAATTGATCATTTTTACTCATTCTTAGCTCTTCTGGCGGTGTTCCATTTACCGGTGCATAACCAGGAAGTGAATAAACGCCCCAATGAATAAAAATACCTAGCTTTGCGTCCAACCACCACTCCGGAATGTCATGTTCCGCCAAAGACGCCGCATTTGGGGAAAATTTTGGAAAACGATCATAATCAAAGTGAAGTGGGGATAGAAACGTTGTCTTTTGCGATAGAAAATGACAAATCACGAGTCCAGTGAAAAAGATTATCGAACCTGAACTTGGATTTTTAACTAATTACTGTACTCACTCCTACATTTCCGAAAACAATTTTTGAAATCGTTTGACTACTTGAGGGAAATTAATCCCACAAGGCCCAAGTTGGGCCGCCCAACCAATTCAGTTGGTATTATTATTAATAATACTTAAAGTTTTCCGTCTAACATTTGCGGCGTTAGACTGTTAATTCATGCTCGCATAGCGATCCATCACTGATGTGGGTAACGCGTCTGTCACCGAGCTGAACGGGACTCGTAGTATATTGACGAGTCCCATAACTCAATATACGATGCGTCCCGTTCAGCTCGGTGACAAACTTGTTACCCACACCAGTAGTTTTTGTTGTTTCAAAATTTTCAAAAATACACTGTCACAACCATGCACCATTGGTTACTCAAAGTTAAATGAACCATTAAATGACCATTGGTAACTCAGAGTTAAATGAATGAAGCCCATCAGTTTTATATTTTAAATCCAACTCTTTGACGGCATTTATAAGGTTAAACCGAACAACATTCATCAATGTCTTGGATAAATAACACACAACAATTCTTTTCTCTTTTCAATATCGTCTTTATTTATTTTTCTGTACTTCTTATTCCATAATAGCCCTGAGCAAAAACACAATTTTTACTTATTTTAAACTTTGAAGTTCCCAAGAAATTACCAATTTTGTGTTTTACAGAGATGTCCTAATTTGTTATGCACGTGTTTAATACCAAAAAATTTTTCGCAAATTTAGGACAACAGAAGCGTTTTAACTTTATTGATGGTACAGTCAGGGGTCTCTATAAATGTTATAAAAAGTGGCCCTTATGGGATAAACGGTCGTTATAGAAGCGCCCCTTATGGAAGTAAGGACTGTATGTATCACAATTTTGACCCCAATAAATCACTGCCCTGCATAAATGAATTTTCCATAAGTTTTTTTATGTAAGTTCTGTGATTTGAGCAGCTTTTATTCTGGAGGTCAAATTTTGGAGAGTTATACAGTATCCTCTCCAAAATTTAACCTTCAGAATAAAAGCAGCCCGAATAACAGACAGTTTACTTCGTAATCAATATTTGTGTATGAATTTATTGAACTATAAACACATTTTACAGAAATACAAAATGGACAGAAAAAAAGAATTAGGTAAATAAGGAGGCAGAATGGGTGTAGTAGCGTTTCAGTTTTTCGTTTTCAAATAGTACTAAATGGCGACAGTCGCGGTTTTGAAATGTAATTTATAAAATTTGAGCTGGCCTTCGCTAGACCAAATAAATATTCTTTTTGTTTTTGGATCGTAATGCACTTGACTCATGGCTTCATTTGAAAATGGAATCGAAATCGGATCGTTTTTGAAAGTATGACTGTTAAACGCATACTGAAAAAAAAAGTTAGGAATTAGACGAATTGAGCAGTTTTTATGGCCGGTCACAAATCATAAATAGTACTGACTTTTTTGAGAGATTGCGCAAGCCTTGTGACGGGTTTTTTTTTTTGTTATTGCTTTTTTTGTGACGCTAACTCCTCCTAGACCAGACATGGTATGAACTTGATTTAAAAAGTATCCGACGAAGAAATGTCGGGTGCGTGGTGTGGGCTATGTCTCCAGTCGGTAATATGTCATATACCGGTTGAAATTACCGGTTAAAGTGCAAAATTGTCGGTTTCTCGAAGTACAGAAGAGCTTTTTGGACGAAACTTGGCCAGNGGGGGGGGGGGGATTTTATAGATTTATCTCTCATCGATCTATTTTTTATAAGTTCGTTTTTATTTTTGAGCCCGAGAGGCCCGCACAGGACAGCTCGTTTTTAATTTTGAGCTCGAGAGGACAGTTCAGCACAGCTCGTTTTTATTTTGAATTATGCCGAGCCCTGGTAGAGACACCCTTCATCGAGGGCAAGACGGAACTGCTTGATCACGGACAATGCCATTTCATACGGAGGTACCTAAGTTCTAGACCTAGGACAATGTGTCAGTACTTCAGGCTGATTACCGGTTGACTTGGAACGAAATAAAAACAATCATGTCTCGTTCTTGCCCTCCAGAGTGTCGCAACAATACAGGGTGAGGTAATATAGATGGTAAGCCGTTTTTGGTTCGGGAGTGCGCTGAGCGAATATAAGTCATCAAAAAACGGCTTAGCATCTATATTACCTCACCCTCTAGGAATAAAAATAAGTCAAAGCTTAGAGAAGTTTGGGGGTTTCGAAAAAGCTTATACTGGACCAAATTTCACAACTTAAAGCCACCCCTGTATCAATTATAAAAAACAATATTGCTGCGTCTGCTTTAAAACTGATTAATTAACCTTTATAACAAGCTGATTTCCACGCTCGTAATGTCGAATACCATAATACACACCGCATGCGACAAACGAATTGTATAGCCAATTGCGATGAAGTGTTGAATGATAAGTGCGTCTGGGCTCCAGGGAGTATAGATCTAATCGCGACAGGACAATATTACCGTGTGTATCATTTTGGCAGTAAGATGCCCACAGCCCGGTCTCATCAAGGGCAAGCTCAACAGCCCCATACTCCCCACTTTCATAGGCACACTCCTCGCCAATTACAGCCCGGGGCAAATCCTTTTGTTTACGCATTCGACGCGCCAAGAATTCGTACCTTAATAAAATGTAAAATCACTGCCTTTACCGTCGAGGTCGTTTTTGCGCATTTTTATATTTTTTCTTTAACTCATATTGGAGTGAGTGTACATAAGCATACCGAGATAATTTGTGTTCATTTTAATAAAGGATTTTGTTGCAAAAACAATAAGTTTTCGTCAGAACTGATAACTATAGTTATAATAAGGTAAAACTAGGTACAAAACCTATGAATTACATGCTATACACCTCCTACGCTGTTATCTTGCCACCCGTTATCTTGCGGATTTTTTTCGCCCAATTTTCCAGGAATCCCTATCTTTATGCGTTAAGCAAGTGCTGTTATCTTGCAGATGTCCCCGTTAGCTCCATTATTTTGCGGATTTTTCTCATGCGAAAGATGCTAGATAACAGCGCAGGGGGTGTTATGAGGACCACTACCTGTGATATGAGGGACACGAAATATCAGATACTTTAATACTTTTAAAAGTAATACTAGATGAAGGGTATTTATGAACGGTGTTTTAATATTTTTTTCGGCGCAAAAATTCCAGACGAAAAGAAACCGTAGAGTCCAACCCTGAATGACGGAAAAACTACAATTTATTTAAAAACGCACCTAATAACAGTTGCCGAATGTTGCTTTACAAAGTAGAGGGCCCCTCCGTGAACTACATGGCCCGTACCGGTCCATGGAAAGGGCAACTGATACTTGGCAGCCACAATGTCTTTATTCAAATCTTCGGTCGAGTTGAACTTGAGGACTTCCTTATTTTGGGCACCCTTTTGTAAAACATAAATTTCTTCCGAATCGCTCGCCGCATCTGTTAACCATGCGCCGGTATCAACCAGGGAAAAATTACCAACGTCAAATGGCCCCGAAACCGAATCTATCCGTAAGGTACAGTCTTCTGGCTTCTCACTTTCCGTGTGGACGCCGTAGGGTCGATTTTCGATTATTTTAAATCCTAAAAAAATCATGAGAGAAAAATTCTAGTCAGCGTGTCACAAGAATTTCCGGCATTTTTCATATTTACTAGATGGGTAGATAACAGTGAAGGGCAGAGTTTATTTTGGATAAGCGTGAAAAAGCTTACATTAAAAAAAGGTAAAAAGACATGATTTTAACTCTTAGGGGGAAGGAGTTTTTGGGAACCCGTAGGGTGAAATGCGTGTAAATAAACGCGCACTTAAAAAAATCACATTAATTCGCAATAATTCAAAAAAACTGGTGAAGCCAAGTTGTAGAGCTCGTCAAACTACGTCGATCTGACTATTCAGAAATTGATTTGGGCCACTAGGGCCTCCTAGAGAGCTGTTTGAAATCTCCAACGTACGCAAAAAACACCGTCAATTAACTTCCCCCCTGGGAGTTAAAAAAGTTTCCCCAAAAGCATGATACTCAAAAAAACTGACTTGACCTTAGTGCCTGAAAAAACTGACTTGACCTTATAAGTTATAACGGCACAAATGGCTGACCTTATAACCAACCCCCCTATAAATTGGCATTTTTTGAAATAAACCAAAGCCTAAAAAATAAGCAGTTACCGATATCTGTCAAGTTTGAAGCATGAATGAGCCGCTTTTTAACATCGCCATTTGCCATATATGCAATAACTGCGCGTGGGACAGTTTTTTGCCATTCACCCACCCTATGTAGCGCTTCGACGTCTTTGGCGGTCAGTTGGACATGAAGCAGATCACGCGTTGAATTACGAAATTTACCCTCCAAATCATCTTCCGATTCTGTTTCGTTGAGCAGGGCGTTTGACTCTGGTAAGCCGAAAATTTTGACGGTACGCTCGCGGGGTAGTGTCGCATCGAGTTGGCGGATCTGACGGTTAACCGTCAGGTGAACGGTTGAAATATTTTCCATTCGCTGAGACAATCTTAGGTAAGTTAGTTTAACGAAGGGGTTGTAATAATAAGGTAAAAATTTGAAACGAGTAAAAAAGTCGGAAATTTGGGACATTAAAATGATTTGCTTAAATACTGTCTTTTATTGTCAAAGGGTGTCACGTAAGCTTACCTATAAATGGCTTGCGCTAGTTCATCCTCATGTTCGGCAACATGCGTTATGTTAACCATCAAGTCGCCAATCAGTTTTGACGTTTCGAGATGAAGAAAAGTGAGAAATGAAGCCAAAACTGCCGAAATAATACAAAAAAACCACCATTTTCGGCGGCCACAAAACCGACACAGTAAACCCATCACTACCCACGCCCCATCTAAACATATTCAATTTGATAGTTTTGTTTTTTTTTTCGAATTAAAAGTGAATTAAGACAAGGCACATTAAATGTACCGAAAGAAAAAAAAGTACAATAATTTTTTTGTCGCAATCACGCGATTTTGATTAGAGTTCTCGGCGAACTTCTCGCTTCATGGATTATTTCAATATTGCTGAAATTCATTTTCGGGACTTGCTGCGCTTCATATAACGTTACCAATTAATGGGACTTATTATCGCAGTGATTTTCAAACGCGAAAAAAAAATTATGTTACCACTATTTGGTAACGTTGCTTGACAGCGCGTCGGAGGCCTATGTGGCCTGTCATTGGTCCTTTTTNTTTTTTTCGCGTTTGAAAATCACTGCGATGTTAGACCTTATAAAAACATATGGCCTAATAACTTTCAAACGACATTATTACCCCATAACCAGTTATCTTAAGGCCGGGTATGGCGTGTTGGTTAGAAACATACCGTGGCAGAAAACTTTAACAAGAAGTTTCCCATTTTACCGAATAATTTGAAAATTTTAAATGCCCAAAATTTATATAATTTTAACATTAATTTTTTTTACACTTGAACTCATTCATGATACCCTTAATATAAGATGTTTCGGAATAATAAACAAATGGGAACGTTGTCTTTGATTGTCGAACTGTCTTTGTTGCGAGTTGTTTCGGCGGAGGACGCTTTTTATTATCGACAACAGGCTTCCCATAACCCCCACCACCGGGGGTTAAAAGTATCAGTTTCTCATTGCCATTAACTTCTAGTTGGCACTTGGGTGGTAAACCAATCAAACATCCGTTAGTCCTAACAATAATATTTTTGCCACGTTGACCTTCACCTCCGCCATTGAGGCCAAACGGCGCGTTAACGCGACGCTCGGTTAATAATGAAATTTCTTGCTTTTTTCTAAAGTGAAATTGTCGTTTTACACCGCATCCCCCTGCGGTCATTCCGGTGCCACCACTGCCCTGCCGTATTGAAAACTCATCAAGCAGAATTGCGTAGCGTTTTTCCAAAATTTCGACATCAGTGATTCGAGTGTTGGTCATATGGGTGTGAATGGCACTTGTCCCGCTCCAATCGGGCCCGGCCCCACTTCCGCCACAAATTGTCTCATAATAACCAACCGACCCATCCCCAAAACAAAAATTGTTCATACATCCACAACTTGCGGCCGCTGCTTCGAAGGCCTATTAATTATAGGCTATAATTTAATTTACAGTCCCTAGTCCCATAAGTTACGCACACGAGTCCCCAAAAAGTATTATTATTTTTAATGTAGACTTTATAAAACCTTAAGTATGGTCAGGTTATAACCTAAATATCTTAAATTTTATAAAAAAAATTCCAAAACAGAAACGGTCCAAGAAACACTTACGGGTTGCTAAAATGAATTTTCAAAAGGATCATAAGACCTTATAACCAGGGTTGTAAATTTGGGCACATTCTCCGTTAGGTTTAGGCGGTATAGAAAATTACCAACGCCGTAACGCATATTTACAACCCTGGAGGCTCCGAAAAATGTTAAATTACTTTTTGAGCTTCGCCAAAAAAACGTGGAATGACTTTAAAAATGTGCCACCGGAGAGAGGCCGGGAAATAAGCAAAAAAGACACGATTTCTGTTGAAAAAACTGACTTCACCTTTTAGCGGTCAACCTGATAACTCGCAACCCTTGTATACCATATGCTACTATAATCTAATAGATGTAACATACAATTTACCCTATAACCGAGTATTTATCGCCCGGTTTGTTTCTCTAACCTTTAAAACGACATCAACGACCCGTTGACTAGTAAGAACGTTTCCGCCAACAACTGCAGCGTCATCCGAGGGGAATAATATGGTTCCCCTTTTTAACTTGACTTCAACCGGATTCAAACAGCCCTGATTCAGCGGAATATCGTACCCAATCAGACATCGCAGGCAATAAATAACGGCCGAATAAGTGACCGCTTTGGGTGCATTTAAATTTCCGTAACATTCGGGGTCTGACTTTTCGAAATCAAAAACGGCATCACCAGTTTTGGGATTAATCGTCACCTCGAGATCAATTTTGCTACCTTGATCCATGTAATCTGTAATTGGGTGTTCACTAAATATCAAATGCTAAAAGTTTTAGCCTAACACTTACTACAGGGGGTAGTTTGTAAAATCAAAGCCTAAAATGACATGATATAACAAGCACTCAAGAACTATTTTGAACTTCACCTGAAAAAAGCCAAAAAATATACAGGGCGTGTGGTTAAGTCTTCATCCAAAAAACATTAAAATACATAATTAAGTTTTTTTCTCCAAAAAAATCTTGCTTTTGATGTGACCTTGAGCTCACCCTAATGTGTCAAAAAAGATCATCTTATAAGACTTTAATCCATAAGGCCATTTAGCGGTCCTAATCTCAGACCTTATACCCAACCTCCGTGTAAAGACACGTATCTTGCTATAGAACAAAAAATATATATATGTACTCACTTCAACGGCAGAAATAAGAGACCTTATGACCAAAACTTCATATTTTAGTAATATTTTGAAGATTTTTTTAGGAATTGACTTAAAATACTTGATTTTCAAGGACAGTGATCTTAAAGTAGCACAATTCACATATCTGCTGGACACCCTAACCTGTAGCTCTTAGAACGTTTTTACCGAGTTTTTTGACCGTGTTAATTAAGAGTTCCCTGACCGACTGCTCAGCAGCCTGTTGAATCCAACCCATATAATTTCCGACAACCGGAAATGAATACTCGGCAATGAGATCGGTAACCAGTTGAATACCACGCTGATTAGCGGCAATTTGGGCACGCAAATCCGCAATATTATCAGAAAGATTTCGACTTCCGGAACAGCCTTCAAACTGGGCTGGCTCATTAAAAAGAGCCAGATATCAGGGTTCGAATATCAAGGTTAAAGCCGAAAAAATACAACTACAGGGGGTCTCTTTTACAAAAAAGATTCAAATTAAGGGACGTTTTTTTCGAAAAAAGGGTCAAAAAGTTAAAATTAAGGGACAAAAGTGGACTTTGGTCAAAAGTAGCAAACCGTCCCTTAATGTGAGACCCCCTGTACTCTAAAAACAAGAAAAACTTTATCCAACACTAAATAACCATATTGGTAATTTGTTTTTCTGGATTTTTTTTTTTCGAATGAACAGAGTGACTGCCCAAAATTTGGGCCCCAAATCCCCCTATATTTTTGAAAAGTTTTCTATAAAACATGCATTTTTTATGAAAAATATCTTCTATAATTACGTCTTCTTCATTATTTTTTTTAAATAAAAATACATACAGGGACCAGGTCAGAAAACTCGCATGAAAAAACTGACTTGACCTTAATACACTTTGGAAAAAATGAGTTGACCTTATAACCACCTGAAAAGTTTTTTTCGCAATAAGACCTTAGTGCTGGGAAAAGTAAAAAAAAAACGTAAAAAAAAACATGATTTCAAAGATTTTTTTCCCAAAAAACATGCTTCACAAAAAATTGATTTGACCTTACTGCAAGAAAAAGATGACTTGACCTTATAACGGTCACACCTTCTGACCTTATAACCAGATTAATTTTAATCGCGATTTAAAATTTTCAGAAATATCGGCACTGCCGATTCGGCAGATACTCATTTGTTGTTCATTTGAAAAACATCATTTTGGATGTTTCTTTAGCAACATTTCAAATAACTGACTTCAATCTAAAAAAAATAACTTGATACCGTATAAATGTAGATTTTCAAATTCCACTAGAGGCCAAACGCTCAATTCGAACCCTGCCGTTAGTTCTTCCTCTTGCAACATTGAGTTTTTGACAATTTTAAAACTTTTGAAAATGGCACCTTCTTGATTAATATGAGTTGACATTGGCGGCATGCTTCCGGGGGTTAAACCGCCAATATCCGCATGATGACCGCGGTTAGCCAAAAAGAACGCTGGGTTTGATTGACCGGCATGGAATACCGGTGTTATCACGGTTAAGTCCGGCAGGTGTGACCCGCCGGCGATTGGATGGTTAGAAAGAATGACGTCACCAGTGGAAAGAGAAACACCGGTTGATAACTGATATTGCACGGCCTGTTGCATTGCGCCTATTACGGATATGAATAAAAGTACGTCGCGTTGGGTATATCAACTGTATATGAAAGAGTTCTAGACTATAGGCTATAGTATAGCTTATAGACGACATAAAACAGTGGTTATAAGGTCGAGCTGAAAGAAATTAACCTTATAATTTATAACCTAGTACAGGCTCTGTATTACACGGGGTCTATGATGAGGTTTTGAGGAAAAATTCCATACAACCGTAAATTTAAACTTATATACATACACATATTTTTTAAAGAGACCATAAGACCTTTTAAGCATCCGAAAAAACTACAGGCGTTCTTGTTTATAAAACTTTATATATAATAACAAGTTTGTGAAGTACTGCTTGCCATAATGCAAACTGATTTGACCTTATAACCTCTTTAAAACAATTGAACTTTCCCCAAAAAAAGTGTAAAAAGTGTACATGTTTTCTTTAGACTCATGATTTCGTTGGACAAAAATGTTACAGCGGAAGGGGGAGGTCTTGGTCCATCAAAAAAAAACTTTGAACATCAGAAAAAATTTTTGAAAAAACTGTCTTATAGCAGTCAAAGCGCTGACCCTTTACCCTAACCAAAAACGCCTGTAGTATACATATAGCCATGAAAGCCAATATATACATGAAAGCCATATAGTCTATATGGCTTTCATGCACCAAAAAAAGTAAAACACATCATTAATCAAAAAAAAACATTCTCCAGTAGTTAACTGTTGTAGACTTTAATACACACAAGAATTCATAACCGCTCGCTAAATGTACTGGAATATGTGGAGCATTCGAGACCAGGCCGCCATCCGGTCCAAATAAAGCGCAGCTAAAGTCTAACCGTTCTTTTATGTTTGTAGAAATAGCCGTGCGCTGCAAAACGCGCCCCATCTGTTCCGCAATCGACATAAATCGATGTCCAAATATACTGAGGTCGTTTGCAAAATTAGTTAAGGACAAAATTGAAATAGAAATTGCGAGAGTATGTAACACCGTATCATACGTTTATTTCAACCAACAGATATATTGGGGCTTTTATAGGCCTCAATAATTTGTCCAATTTTAAATCTTTGTACAGGGGGGTCTGGTTATAAGGCCAAGCCCCAAAAAAATGACTTGACCTTAATGCACTCCAAAAAAATGACTTGACCTTAGTGC
This sequence comes from Oikopleura albicans, assembly GCA_004367875.1. NCBI lineage: Eukaryota > Metazoa > Chordata > Appendicularia > Copelata > Oikopleuridae > Oikopleura > Oikopleura albicans. The sequence continues at coordinate 1,502,717 of SCLG01000050.1, forward strand.
AAAAAAGATGACTTGACCTCATAACGGTCACACCTTGTGACCTTATAACCAGACCCCCCAGTACCAAGGCACAAAATATAATTTACCGATTGCGCTTCTCGGGAAACCGGATTTTCTTGCAACTTTACCGGTATTTAAAATGAGACACTAAAGTACAAATGTAAAGGCCCATAAGAGCCCTAGTATTTCTCTATTAGTTACAAACACGAGGTTGGCCCATAAGTTATG
>SCLG01000051.1:0-22655 GCA_004367875.1 Oikopleura albicans
TGGCGCCCTTATTGGATATAGAAATAACCCATGGTAATCCTTATTGAATATAGAAATAACCCATGGTAATCTTTCGACCAGTCTTTGAAAACGGCTCCGCTGGTGACCGTGGCGTTATTAAAACATAACAGAAGAATACCACAATTTTTCAACCAACCGTGTGGTCAATTTCGTCAGTTTTTTTTTATGTTGTTGATGGTGCCAACACAAGCAAAAATCAATTCTAAATACAAGATAAATAATCTGTTCTGAATTTGGAAACGTTTATTTCGACCTTATTAGCAAGGTCATACATACTGTACTAGTATACAACGGCGGAAAACAGCGAGCGACATGCTTTATTTTCATAAAACCTACTTTATAAAGCTCTCAATAGCACATAAACAACATAAGAATAACAAATCGCTCTACCAAGTTTCGTTGTATGTTTGAAGATTTGGCAGATCGAGTTAATCGTTGGCGAATTAGTCATATGTTGACAAGATCGACCGCGATTTTGCAAAATTAAAAAAAAAAGAAACATAAAAAAGTCTACTCAAAGTAAATCAGCCAACTGCTAAAAGTAACAGTCGGCTTTTCCGCCTACGCACTACCTGCTTAAATTAGCAGTTACACTTTGAGTAACATTTGTTTGTTTAATTTTTGAGTCTACTTTTAGCAGATAAGCGGAAATATTACTTTAAGGAGGTAGTGCGTAGGCGGAAGACAGACTGTTACTTAGAGCTGGTAGGTGGCGTATGTGATAAATAAAAGCCGACAAAAAGGTTGGTTACAAGGCCAATGTCTTAATCCGGATATTGTCTATTTTAATATTAACATTTTTTCCACTGCGTATTGAAAGATAACGGCGCAGCGCGTTGGCGTTTTTTCTGATAAACTTGGCAAAAAATATGAAGAGTCAGGGTTAGCGTTTCCCAGTCCCGAAATACAAAGTGTATTTATCATTTAAAACCTTATTGTGCCTAATTAAGACGAGGCAACCAAAAAAAGCGGAAAAAAGCGGAAAAAATCGCTAAGAAATTAAAAAAATCTGTGGATGTTACATTTCGTTTTTTTATGTAATTAATCCATCGAGACTGTGAGGTTATGTTACAAGTTCACAATGTACAACTTCACAATGTACAACTTCACAATGTACAACTTCACAACGTACAACTTCACAACGTACAACTTCATAATGTACAATTTCACAATGTACAACTTCACAATGTACGATACTGGGCGCAATAATGTTGCAATAGTTGTTAGTTTTTTTCTGACCTTCTGTCAATATATCAGCTTAAATGACGGACGTGTGCAGCTAAATTATAATGTGCAAATTCCGACAATAGCCGTCAAATTGCAAAAAAAAAACTTATAGAATAAAGTATTTCGAGTACTTTCATGCAACAAAGCACAGAAACACAGATTTTTTTCTTAAAATAGGAATATAAACGTTGTACGCGCGAGAAATTATCCAAAAAAAGTTGTTGATTATTGCACATTTAAGAGGCTCACGTGTAGAAGCTTTACAAAAATTTGTTGCCAGGAATTTCGATTATAGAGCACTTTGCCACTCTTGAATCACATCACTTTGCGTTATTGCTTTAGAAGTCGCACATCGCGCAGAATGTATCTTGAATTAAGTATAACGTAATTTGACAGATTGTTTTTGGGTAAAGTTCAAATGCCCAAAGGTAACTGAATCAATTTAAGAAATTCCATAAAATAACTTTGTGATTGGGCACGGTGGGCGTTCGAATAAAAAGTTTTCCGAGAAGCAGCAAAAAACATTTTTCGGAAGAAATAGAACAAAATGTTTCACGTATAAAATGCAAGAGAACGTTTTACGCAGAAAAAGTTCTCATACGAAAATAATTCTCCGAAAAAGGTTCACTGCGAAAAAAATGTACCAGAAAAATACCCACGCACGCCCGCTACCTAGATACAAACTGGATATAGTGACCAATTTGTACCTAGATAAAAATATTTTGAATGACATTACCTTCGCAAATGATGTCTATGCTTCATCTGAGAGTTAAATGCGGATTCGGTTTATGGTAAATAATCTTCGGGTTTTGTGATTTTGAAAATAAGCTGATGATATTTTGGAACATGGGGTTGTGGTCAAAGTCTTACCTGACCTATTGAATACTCTTGCGCTCAGGTAAAATAGAGTGAAATTGTTAACTCATATCATTCATAGTTAAAAATGAACTTGTTTTTTGTGTTTTTAGCCGGTGTCGCCTATTCTGGTATACCACGTACTAAAAAGTTAGGTAAAAGCGGCCCAATGAAGACCAAAGCAGAGTTGACCAAGGAATTAAGAGAATTGCTTCCACTTGTTACCGCTTTAAATGAAAAAGTACAAAAAATGACAACCGATTTGGAGTTAGGGCTGGCAAATTCTAGGCTGGGAAAACGGAAGGATCCTAATTTACTACATTGTTACTTTAGTCGTTTTGTAGTGAAATCCACGCCGTTTCCCAATCCATTTTATTAATGCATTGGGACACCGCGTGGATGTTGCTATCAACAGACTTAAGTACCAATTTAGTAAGTGTCACTGAAAAAACTCGTGTCTTGTTATTATTTTTTGTCATATTTTTACAAGTCCTATATATTTACACACCACCTGACGGTTTATTTTATCTTTATAAGAGCTTAAAACGGCAAGATAACCCAACTTTGAGTTAGTGGGCCAATAATTACGGCAGATCTTCATATAAACACACGTTTAACATTTATTGATTGCATTTTAAAGTAAAAACATTTTCTCATTTTATAGACTTTACACGCTTGAACAAAGTATGTCTGTAAAAATGTTCTATCATCAAAATAAGTCTGATAGCACTGATATTATATGGTTGAATATTAACATGTATATTTGGAAATACACATTAAGTATTTGCTATAATAGAATTTAATACAGTAGCTTAACCCGTCCACGCTTCAGCTAAGAATGTCACAATTTTCTTTTGTGAATGACTACACCACCTGCTGGGTTATCGTACCTTTATAAACCATAAAAAGTCGTAAAATAACTAATCAGTGATTAGTAACCTCTGATTGGTAACCAGCGTTTTAGTAAAATAAATCTTGATTCATTTTGGTCAAAACAGTGATGAAATAACTGGTGGTAAGATAACCCATCTGGTGGTTATGTGTATATAACCACCTAACCAGTTATCTTATCACCAGTTATCTTACAAGATTGGGGAATTATTATACGTAGTAACACTTCGTTATCTGACTATTTTTTTTTATCCCTTAGAAAAATAAGATAACTGGTTACGTGGTGTAGAATCTACACTGTAAATTACGTATATATATGGGCGTGTTCGTGAAAAAACGCTTGTCGTAGACGGTAAAAGTGTTCGGGTTTGGTTTTTTAATCTCTTAATCGTAATAAATGAGAGCTAAATGACAAAAATGTCCCCAATTGGAACAATATTTTAATGAAGTCCACTGGTTAATTATGTAGAAATCTTAAGGGTTATTTCATAAGACAATCCGTGAGAAATTTGGGCAGCCTTCTTGGAGATGGAGCAGCTTGGTACACTGGAGGATGATATTGTTGAGTTAATTGAACAGGCCCCACATGCCGTTGAATCATCATATCGAGAAATGTACTTGTCATATAGTGATGACGTTTTACTGATGGAAGACGTACTTTAAACAAAAATGTATTTTATCATAAGATTTCATAATAAAACATAATTTTTGTTACAAAACACAATATTTCTAGTTGTTAACGAGTTCAAAAAATATATCTGTTCGTCACATGATCACACCGCTGCATTGTTCATCCATTTTAAACTCTCAGGGGAAGCGAAAAAAGGAACCTATAGGGAAATTGTTTGACTAAAAGGCAACGAGTTCGATAACGATATCCCTGAAAACTTTTTTGTATTAGATCAAACATTTACTTCAACAAAGATATTATTGGAAGAATATTTTTAAATTCTCTGACTCAACGCTCTACTCAATTATTGTAACAAAATTCCATTGCATCCTTAACATTTTTTGAGCAAAGCAGTTGTAAACATAATTGGTGATGTGGTATATGCCGGGTTGTATCTAATTTTTAACCAAAAAATCGTAATAGTGCTTTAGTTTTTTTTTTATAATTTTTCGTAAAAAAATAATTTTTAGATTTTGACCGGCTAAACCAGGGTTGTAAAAACGGACTAAAGCCTTTAGGCGTTAGTCGACTAAAGCCTTTAGTCGACTAAGACAAACAAAGACAAAGCATTTTCATACTTGAGCAAGTATAGGGTAAAACCCATAAGTGAGCAAAAAACCCATATGCCTTTATTTCTAAAAATGCGACTAAAAGTCGGCTTTAGTCGACTAACGACAAACTAAGGACAAAGCGTTTTTTTCCTTTAGTCGACTAAAGCGACTAACGACTAAAGCCAAAAAAATCGGACCCGACTAAAGACAAACAAAGACAAAGCTAAAAAACCGGTGTTTTAACAACCCTGGGCTAAACATTTTTTTTGCGTTTGGTGCGCGATCTGAGCCCGCTTTAACTTTGAGACCGTATTTTTTATGTTTCGTATTTTCAGGTCGTTACGAACATAATGATTTATTTTTTTTTATATTTTCTCGTAAAAAATACTTTTTAGACTTTGAGCGCCTAGACTGACTTCGGCTAGAAAACTTCTTCCCCGTTTTACATGCTGATATATTTTTTCGTAAAAAAAATAAGTTTTAGAATTTGAGCGCATAAACATTTTTTTTTGCGTTTGGTGCGCGATCTGAGCCCGCTTTAACTTTGAGACCCTATTTTTTTTTGTTTCGTATTTTCCAGGTAGTTACGAACATGCTGATATATTTTTTATATTTTTTTTCCTAAAAAAATAATTTTTAGGCTTTGAACGCCTAGACTGACTTCGGATAAAAAACTTTTTTGACTTTTTTGTAAACAAAAAGGCGCAATCGGATAAGGTCGAACGGGTGAAAAGGTCGAAATGCGGAAAAGGTCGAATTCGACCTTTTCTGTATTCTACCATTTAGAAGTTTCGACCTTTTCTGTATTCTACCATATCAGCGTTTCGACCTTTTCAAGTTCAAGGCCTGAAAAGGTCGAAACNGTTTTGAATATTAAAACCATTAATTCGCGTTGTACTACTCCACCTCCCGCGCACCATCTATTTCAGCGCGAATATTTGGCTGACTTCCTACCCATGTCCTCATTCTGTTTTTACCAGTTTCATACATTTTTACACAAAATAAACGAAAACAATATACAATAGTCTTGTTTATGCGAACTCGATATACCCAAAGTATATCACGATTTGTACCTAGATACAAAAATATTTTGAATGACATTGCCTTCCCAAATGATGTATATGCTTCATCTGAGAGTTAAATACGGATTCGGTTTACAGTAAATAATCTTCGGGTTTTGTGATTTTGAAAATAAGCTGATGATATTTTGGAACATTGGGTTGTGGTCAAAGTTTTACCTGACCTATTGAATACTTTGCGCCCTGGTAAAATAGAGTGGAATTGTTAACTCAAATCATTCATAGTTAAAAAATGAACTTGTTTTTTGTGTTGTTAGCCGGAGTCGCCTATTCTGGTATACCACGTACTAAAAAGTTAGGTAAAAGCGGCCCAATCAAGACCAAATCAGAGTTGACGAATGAACTGAGAGAATTACTTCCACTTGTGACCGCTTTAAATGAAAAAGTACAAAAATTGACAACCGATTTGGAGTTAGGGCTGGCAAATTCTAGGCTGGGAAAACGGAAGGATCAAAATTTACTACATTGTTACTTTAGTCTTTTTGTAGTGAAATCCACGCCGCGCCGTGTCCCAATCCATTTTATTAATGGATTGGGACACCACGTGGATGTTGCTATCAACAGACTTAAGTACAAATTTAGCAAGTGTCACGGAAAAAACTCGTGTATTGTTATTAGTTTCTGTCATATTTTTACAAGTCCTATATACACCACCTGACGGTTTATTTTATCTTTATAAAAACGGTTTATCTTAAAAGGGTAAGATAACCCAACTTTGAATTTAATCCAACTAATAGTGGATCAATAATTACGGCAGATCTTCATATAAACACACGTCTAACATTTATTGATTACATTTTAATATGTACATTTTTTTAATATGTATCATTAATATGTACATTTTAAAATGTAAAAACATTGTCTAATTTTAGACTTTACACGCTTGAACAAAGTATGTCTGTAAAATTGTTCTATCATCAAAATACGTCTGATAGCACTGATATTATATGGTTGAATATAAACATGTATATTTGGAAATACACATTAAGTATTTGCTAAAATAGTATTTAATACAGTAGCTTAACCCGTCCACGCTTCAGCTAAGAATGTCAAAATTTTCTTTTGTGAATGACTAAACCTGCTGGGTTATCGTACCTTTATTAACCATAAAAAGTCGTATTAATTTTAATAAAATAATCCAATTTTGCTAAAATAACTAATCAGTGATTAGTAACCTCTGATTGGTAACCAGCGTTTTAGTAAAATAAATTTTGATTCATTTTGGTCAAAATAGTGATGAAATACACCACTTGCGCAGTTATGTTGCCGGCAGCCTACGCAAGCCTACGCAAGCCTACGCAATGTATTTCCGAATTATTGCGCAATTTTTTTGATAATTTTACTTTCCGCCTACGCCCTGCGCAGTTATGTTGCCGTTTTTTGAAAATACTTCGGCAACATAACTGCGCAAGTGGTGTAACTGGTGGTAAGATAACCCATCTGGTGGTTATGTGTATATGACCACCTAACCAATTATCTTACCTAACCAGATATCTTACAAGATTGGGGTAATTAGTATTTAGTAATTAGTATTGGGGTAGTAACACTGCGTTATCTGACTATTTTTTATCCCTTAGAAAAATAAGATAACTGGTTACGTGGTGTAGAATCTACACTGTAAATTACGTATATATATGGGCGTGAAAAAACGCTTGGCGTAGAGGGTAAAAGTGTTCGAGTTTGGTTTTATAATCTCTTAATCGTAATAAATGAGAGCTAAATGACAAAAATGTCCCCAATTGGGACAATAGTTTAATGAAGTCCACTTGTTAATTATGTAGAAATCTTAAGGGTTATTTCATTAGACAATCCGTGAGAAATTTGGGCAGCCTTCTTGGAGATGGAGCAGCTTGGTACACTGGAGGATGATATTGTTGAGTTAATTGAACAGGCCCCACATGCCGTTGAATCATCATATCGGGAAATGTACTTGTCCTATAGTGATGACGTTTTACTGATGGAAGACGTACTTTAAACAAAAATGTATTTTATCATAAAATTTCATTATAAAACATAATTTTTGTTACAAAACACAATATTTCTAGTTGTTAGCGAGTTCAAAAAATATATCTGTTCGTCACATGTAGAACACACCGCTGCATTGTTCATCCATTTTTAACTCTCAGGGGAAGCGAAAAAATAAATCTACAGGGAAATTGTTTGACTAAAAGGCAACGGGTTCGAAAACGATATCCCTGAAAACCTTTTGGTTGATGTGGTATATTCCGGGTTGTATCTACTTTTGTAACCAAAAAATCGTAATACTTTGTGCTTTAGTAGGGACCCATTTTGTTAAAACATATTTTTCACACGTCAAATTTTTAGACACTTTATTTGACCAAAATTTTCAAGCAGCAATATTTGAAACCAAATTCTATAAATTCCTTTATTTTAAACATCAATATAAAAAGAAGAAATGCAACCAAAAAACGAGAGAAAAATTAAAAAAAAGTTATTCATTACGATTCTTTGAATATTTTTCATAAAAAGGCAATCTATCTTTTTAAAACACCTTTTAACATGGAATTTGAATATGTGATTTTATTTTCAACGCGGATACTAAGAAAAAAATGTTTAAAAAGTTTTGGGTAAAATTATCGTGTTTAGGCTATCCCAGTTAGCAGCAACACCGCGTTATGTTTCACGGTTGTAGAAAATGTAGTCCAGTATATTTTTGTACCGTTCAAAATTTGATGACATGATCTTAAAATCAGTTATTGTAAACGTTAAATCTGTCGCGCAATTGGATTGACAGATGTACTTTACTCGCAGACAATGTTGACACAATTTGACATTTATTTTGTCATTCGTGTGTAATAACGGGCCAAAAGTACATTATTTTCGGTTTACGACGCGTCTGGTACATTTCCGAATTCGTGGAACGTGCTTGAGGTTGACACACACGGAACACATTCAACGTAATTGGTCACACTGTACAGTGCTACATCCGAATTATGGCAGTTACATACCATTTAATCTTTCATCGTATCCATTGGGAGATTTACCACTTTCCGCAGGGCCATGAATTTGTTTTTCTAAAAACCATTCTACGTAGTTTTTCTTCCTGAATCTAACCGTACCAAAAAGTAATAAGGTAAAATTGCTAGTTTTGGCGGTAGAGAGCACAATTTGTGCTCGTTTTAAGTCGAGATGTGGAAGTCTTCTTTAAAAAACAGTCCTTATATGTAATGATTGTGATGCAAGTCAAGGTAATAAAAATCAAACAATTTTGTGTAAATGTCATTATAAACTTAAAATTTATTTCCGTATAAAAAAACAGAATGCAAATAAGTATTGGCCGTGGTCGATTACGTCGGACAGCATACTTAACTCATTGTTATTTCTTTATTTTCTGAATTACAAAAAACTCGACCTATATTTTCGTATTCTTTTCTATTTTAAATTAAAGCAGTTGGTTCCATTTGATCAAAAAGGGTTATAAAATTGTTGTTTGGTAATTTTATGTTTACGAACGTTAAATTACATATTTTTTTTTGTTTAAAATTTGGTTGTTTTTACGATGTTAACAAACTTCCCGAGTTAATTTTCCATGTCCCGTTTCTTGCTGTCGTTAACTTTTAACTGGAAAACTTTGAACACACGTAATCAACAAGTTAATTAAATATGTGACTTCAAATATTAATTTTTGCGTAACGGTAATGGGACCACTTGACCAGCGTCCAACTTTGCTAATGTTAATTTTTTAAGTATATTAACTTTGTCGCGACAAATTTTTAAGTACCCATAATTTGTAACGCACTGTAATTTGCCGATTATAAATTTTAAGATTCTTAGATCCTGATTAGCTCCCAAAAATACAATATTTATTATTTTGTTTTTTATAGTGCCCTCTATTTGGCTTAATGGGAACCGGTATCCAAGAACTCATACAAAAAGCCGAACAACTCAAAAATTGCGTTTTTTCACCCGAGGCCGGACAAACGTCTGGAAATCGTGCTTGGGGGTTAACTCAGTGGTTTACTTTTGATGAAAAATAATAACTTTTTTGGTGAAGTATACATCTTTTTTAATCCTCTTATTAAATAATTGTCATGGAATTTTAGTGAAATGAAACTGACATTTAACTTCTCCATTAATTATATTTAATAACCTCAATAATGAACAAATAATTCATTACAAGTTTACACCGAAAGCCACTCCCAAGTTGTCCCAAAGCCAAAAAAAGAAACGTTTTATTCTACAGAAAGTAGAAGTTTCTTCTGTAGAAAGTCGTTATCGATATAATATACCGTATATAATTCATATATTATCTTGGAACTTGGTCCTTGAAAAGTCCTTGAAAAGATAAGCATTTTTTCACAAGATATAAATATTATAAATCCCCAAAAATAAAATTCTGAAAAGTCGCAAGATAAGCGTACCAGCGGCAATTTTCGCAAGATAACTGCGCACCCTATGTATTTGTAATTATTGTCTGTATAATGTCAACTAAAAAAATTCTAGAAAAAAAAACACGATGTCACGATGGTATTAGTAAAACCCTGCGTATTTTTGTCACGCGAAAGTTGCAATATAACGGTGCAAAATGTGTATATTTTTAGGATTATTTATATTTGATGAAATGCTTCACCAATAATAAAACGCTTTACCAAACCCCCGAGAGTACCGCATGTCTGTTAACTCGTGAGCTCTACGGTTTCCCTCGTATGTTTGTGCACGGTGTGCGTTAACGCGACACTATATATAAAATACGTATAGTTTTAAAATCAGATAATAACAAAGTTCTATTAGCAGCTAAGTTTAATTTAGAACAGTCTAGCAATACATGTGAAGCAATACGTTTTGGTGTAATTGGGTACCCTAGATATATATTTTCAATTCACAACAAACTCACTAGGGTTAAGGGCATCACGTTTAATAAACTGCCCTAACACATATTTAGGGTGATGGCGGGAAGAGTTCAGCAATTCTCTAAAAATGTTATCGAGGTCCTCTTTTGACGTGATTGTTTGTGACGTCGTTGACGCTAAATTTGGGTTCTGATTGCCACAAAAACGGTCACCAACACAAATCAAGAGGAACCAACTAGGGAGAATTTCGTAATTACCAAATTATAGAAATACTATTCGTATGGTTCTAAAATTTCATTGTGGAAAATAGGACTCATTGCTATTTTTTTTCTTACCTTAAACTTGCTCAAATTAAAAAATAAAAAACACCTTCATTCTTATTTTTTTTATTTTACGCCCGAAACTATTTAATTTTTTTTTCTACGCCCACTAATAAAAAAGTTACGTTTTCCCGTTTAGCTATCTTTGGTTTAATAAATTTGGGTGGTTTAGAGTGGCGTTTTGAGCACTTTTTCAATTTTTCTGCCCTCAGGCATTTTCTTCTTGTTTCTGAGCGTCCTAGGCAGTTTGGGTCGGGCCGTTGAATACCCCCAGTTAAATGTTTTTAGCAATATTTCAATAACTTTATTTTCGCCGAAAAAAAAAATTAGGAATTCACCCTAGTTATAGCGAGTCGAAAGCTGTCAAAATGTTCTGAAGATTCAAAATGTGCACTTGTGGCACCACTGATTAGTACACAAGGATTGTGTTAATTTATTGAAATCGTCATTCATGGTGCCACGATGTAGAACGACACCTTGTCCGTTAAATTTGAACATGACTCTAATGATTCTAACAAGGATTTATGGAACCCAAAACAGACACTCCATGCAGCTGCAACAGCAAAAGTACAAAAAGTGAATAAACGAACACGGTATCCATTATTGCTAGATACAGCTTACCGATGTGGGATACCACTTTTTTCCATTTGAATATTCATAGTGGTGCATGTAATTTTATATTCTCCTGACGTAAAATGACAGAACATTGTGAAAAACGTCAAAACCGAACCAGCAGAATTATGCATTCTTTTTACTGAATCCAAAGGACAAAAAACAGAGCATAAAATTACAGTGGGTTGCCAAATAAGAGTTGCTTTTTTGTTTAAACATGTTTTTAAAACCGCCCGAGTCGGCGGATATTTACGCGTATACAAGTGGGAAACAATGGTAAAACAGCAACTTGTATATGTACTGTAGGTAGCATAAATATTTTCTCTCGAGAAAAGGACCCTTATTTGACGAACGCCACACTTACTCGACGGCCATTAAGTGGTCGCCCCTGTATGGTTTTCTAAAAATGCCGACGTATATCGAGGCAGGCCAAAATATAATTTTTTTTGTTTCAATTTTTTGTTGAGACATGCTCAACGTCGACCCATGCATTTTCAATTTTTGCATTTGCTGAATTACCAATCAAAGTTGATCTCAAAAACCTTGAAACTTTTGTTTCAACAATTTATTACCAAAAATAATATCATCAATTTGGACGTCTTCTGATATCCCGTACTTGGCAAAAATAAAATATCGACGACGAAGAGAAGTGATGAGTTTTGTTGTGTGAGTTTCTCGCTAGCGACGATTTCTTATATTGTATTTCTTTTCTTTGAAAATAAAAGTCGATTAAAGAACTTGGCAAATGATATTTAAAAGATGCTCGTTGAGCCTCATAGCGGCACATCTAATTATTTTATTATATTCGCAAAAACGATTTATGCAGTTAAAAATAACAGGGTAATTATGATATGGTTGTCTTTGCGGTTAAAAGATTATGCATCGATGTCAGAGCACATCTTAATCGGTCCCCAGGGTTCAGTTGGTATTGTTCATTTTTAGAATATTTACTTATATTAAAATTTAATGGAATTATTTCTTTATTTACGCTTATCAATGTAATACCCCAGATGTCTGTCCCCATTATCTTTTGTACTTTAATTTTTTAACCCTGTTTTCCATTATCTTGTTTTTTGTACATTTTTGTGTATGTTGCGCAATATTTTTCCAGTTACGTAATAGCATTTTTGTTCATTTCGATTCGTTTACGCATTTTAGCCATACAGTGGCATAATGTGGTGACATTCACACAACATACACACAACTTCTTAACCTTCAAACACAAATTTAAAAAAGTTCTGTGAACACATAGGCGGAACATTGTCCGCATCTTCACCCTTTGTGTTTTTACCTACGTAAATTTTCACTTTAAGCTAATGAGCTTACTCTTGAAAGCTCTCCGACCACACTCGGCCACTTTTTGGTCGAATTTACCACAAAAACATTAATTCAAAAACGGTTAACCACCGTTTTTGCATAATTATTTGCACTTGTTTAACGGAAGTAGTTATGCAATTCTATATAAGAGCCAATTTGTAGGACCAATTGGCATGCGCAGTTGATATAACAGCGCCGATCGTCGAGAGCCGTTTTTAATTCAAGAATGGATTGGTCATAAAGTATGACTCATAATAACCAGTTATGAAAAGGATTAAAGAGTGGCAGTAAATTCCATAACAGTAGTTCTACTTGTTAATAATGTTTCTTTAACAAAATATTTTTCAACTCAAATCCGTTCGATAAATAGTTGTATAAAAACTTTTCATGACAAAGCGTTTTGTGAAAATTCCAATATCGAAAACTTCACCACATAACGAAATAACACAATACATTGTTGTTTGGTTTGCACCATTAAGATTTCTACAATCTCATTAATTATGAAACAACAGAAAAACTTGAATTTGGTGATTTATTGACGATCATGTCTAGCATAATTTGCAACTGCGAATAGGTTCATGTGCATATCCCCAAATAAGGCGTCTGAGGTAAACTTCTGTCAAATGTAGGGTTGTTCATGACCGCTAGAACCTTTATAGTCGGAAAAACGAATCAAATTTATAGTACAACCCTTGCGCAGTTATGGCCCATAACTTATGAGGGTAGGCTCGGTCATGTAACATGACTCATGTTGGTATCGAGCAGGTTTTTGACGAATTTTTTGCATGTTTTTCTGCTGCTCCACCTACGCCCTACGCACTTATTGGGCACCCTACGTAATTATCGGGCAAGTTTTTTGTCGTGAAACCCGCCCGATAACTGCGTAGGGGTGTATAAAGCTTTGAAGACATATAACGATAGTCATATGACTGGGAAGAAATGTATAATTCGAAATGTATAATTCGAAATGTATAATTCGAAATGTCCGAAGAATTGTTAAAAAATGTTCCGAAAAAATGCTCATCTCGTGCAGTGTTGGAAACGTTGGGCGTTGGGGGAAATCCGAGCGTTAACGCGCTAAAGCCAAACCTTACGTTGAGCGTTGGGGAAATTTGGAGCGTTGGCCAACTTTTTCAACCCTGATGTCGTGTTTATGGTTAGCTTTTGACCCTTTTAAAGATTAAATTTCTTGTTTTATATTTTTTAATTGTTTGAGGAAATTTCGTTGAAAATTTTTAATTAAATTTTTTATACTATTAAAATCACTTGTGGTGATGATATCACACGAACCTTGAAGGTCAAATCGAGGGTTGATCACATTCAGTTGTGTAAAACTACGTACCAAACTTTATAATATTTGATTTTCCAAGTATAGATTTATAATCTGAAATAATCTGATTTTCCGCTATCGTCAGTGATCATCACCTAACCGAGGTGGATCATCGTCATTGCGAAATATATATGTAGCATAGTAATACAATTTATTAATTAAGGACGCGTTTGTTGTATTTCTGATGAACTCAATATTTGGAGGAAACGCTATAAAATACGGGGTATTCAATCTGGACTCTTTCAGTTTCAAAATTGTGCGTTCACAACTGTACAATGTAATTAAATTTTTGTACAACTGTATACATCAAACCGAGGAGTCAAATTACATTTCAGGTGTCATAATCGGCATCCTTTAAAAAAATCCTTTCGAGTTAAAGCTTTTTTATTCAATTTGAAAAAATATGATATTTGACCTTTTTTGCTTTTTGTCAAGCCCAAAAAGAAGTCAAATTACCCTGTTGGAATTTCAAATGACCTTATTTGGCATCAGCGTTACATATGCTGTCATTGGGGTATCAGCCATACCTCTAGCATGAAATTTGAAAAATCATGTAATTTGACCCCAAGGTGTCATAATACACTTTGGGCACCACCAACGTCTTTTCTGATGTCGATTAAATACATGTGCGAAGTTTCACTCATTTAGGTTACCCGGTACCCAATTTGCACCTGCAGATACCTCAATTCTAGGGCCAGTAGAAATTGTCGGTACTCAGATGCAACTTTTGAAAAATTTAGAAAAAAAATTTAAATATTCTATGATACAACGGAAGTGAAGGCCTCAATTTATAAAATTAATTTTTGACGAACACTCTGGATGCCCGATAACCGGTCTAGAATTTGCTTGCAAGTTTGGGATGTTCTAAAAAGCGACCTTGGAGTACCCTTGACCGTCACGAATTGAGTTTCTGATTAATTGGACGCTGACAATGCAAGAAAAAATCAATTACTTAATCATTCGTCATTTCTTTTTTTATAACTTTCGGTTTTTCGGCGGAGAAACCGCTATCAAATAAATATTCGCTGTAATATATATGTCTCTTCATTTTTTTGAGTCAATAATAATTGTATATAATTTGTGGCGCAATGTTCGTCCTAACCACACATGTGGTCTCAAATCCCATTTGTTACAAATTGTTCCGTTTAAAACATAACCGTCACGAGTGCGTCTAATAAATAAGTACGGGCTATTAACCCTACTAGTAGATGGGGTTGCGTTTTTTTGTCATTTTCTCTTATGTCAAACAGTACGACCCGAAACAAACAAATGTGGCGACAGTAACCGAATTTATTTCGTAATGTTAGATTGTTTGGTATGTTAGTTTACAGGCAATTGTGGATCCCAACTTGTATTATTCAAATTTGACTTGCACCTGTACCCTTTGGGTTTATCTGGCCATCTGAGGGATTATCCGGCCGGTTTTGTAAGACAAAAGTGGCCGGATATACGGTATATCATATACCTCATGAGGCCTCAAAGGGTGTGTAAAATATTACCAGACTTTATCGTTAAGAGCTACGGCGTAATATATCCGGATTATGAAAATAAAAAAAGAGGTGGCTGTCAGCCCTGAAATGTGATTTCAACCAAAAATGTAGACATACGGGGACCATGTTGTATTTGAAGTGGTACATGAACGACTAAAGATCTGGATAATATAGTGATCATACATGAAAATACATGTTATATCGTCACACACGCGTACACACAACTAGTCAAACTTGCCAAACACATGTGATTTGATATTATCAAGATTAATCTATATCGTTAACTTTTAGAATTACACTCCAGATGGTTGAATACATCGTCCTACCCAGTCGCTCAGGCTGCTCAGCTGTACACGCTTAAAATTGTTGCTATCAAATATATTGCGTGTCGAATTTTTTCATGGCTATATATTTATACAGTCTCTATATACATTGTAGTATATTATATTGAATATACTGTATATACTTTGGCATACCATGGCAATTTCGGTGGTTATGATTCTTTTTCCATTAAACGGAAGGCCATTATCACTAAATTTTTTTTTTACTTCAATAGGTAGGGCGTAGGCCATTGGTAACATAACGACGTAGGGCGTGGCCGGAAACTGAAGTCCATAAAATCCCGAAAAGTGGTAACATAACGGAATATTGGTAACATACCGGGTGGTAACATAACGGCGCAGGTGGTTATAAATTTATATACACAGGATATGTACTTAACCGTCCAGCCCTTATCCGTCCACTTTTCAGCTATTTTTTTTCACAGCTAACGCCTACACGGTGTGTCCTTAACCGTCCATTTGCACTAAACGTCCGTTTTTAGCAGATTATTTTGAATATGTTCTCTTTGTTTCTTTAAAATTAATATTATATAGCAATATTTAAACTTTTTCAACGGTCAATTGAGTCGAAAAGTATAAAAAAAAGTAAGAAATAAAATATTGATTTGTTAAGAAATGGACTCTACCATCACAAACAGTCATAGAAAAGAGTAACGTGTTTTAAAATTTCCCAAAAAAATCGCCTACGCATTCGGCCCTTAACCGTCCGGAACCGGGTTAACCGTCCNAGATACTAAATAATATTTGTTTCCTTCACAGATTTCCCGAAAATACAAGTAGGAAAATGGCCGGATAAACCCATTCACAAGAATAAACTTAAAGCACAAGTGGCCGGATAAACCCGCAGGTGGCCGGATAAACCCTCAGTGCGTGGGCGGGATTGGCGAAAAACTTTTGGGAAAAAAAGTGGCCGGATAAGCGCGCGAGCGGGCAAAGTGGCCGGATAAGGGGGGGCCGGATAAACCCTCAGGCGGTGTATATATATAATCAAGCACTACCATGTTCTCCACCGGGATAAAAATTTGTATCCCTGCAAAATTCTGCTGTTGAAGTCAGTGCGCCCAATTTTGGCCCTTTTTATATGATCCAAAATTGAAGGGCGTTTTTCTCCACTCTCTGATTAAAATTTCATGTTCAAGATGGTCATCCAAAATGTACAATAACTAAAAAAATGAAAAAAGAATTGAGAACATTCAACTTATGAGACTATTGTTATAAATTCCGATTTATAATTAAATCTATTGTAAAAGATGACTAACAGATATTTTCTACGCCTAGATTATTAGTAACAATAATTATAATAACCCGAAAAATATCCGGTGGGGAAAAGAAAACTGACAAGTTCTGGGATTGAACCTGCAACCTCTTGCACTCGAGGCAACATCTCATCAACTGAGCTACTTTTTTCTTTCCTTCAAATTAATTACAAAGAAGTTAACACGCTTCGAATCCATTCTATGGGCCAATAATTCTGGCAGGTATTCTTCGTTTACACACACACGTCTAACCTTTGTTGATTACGTTTTGAGGTGTATATCAACTGACTTATTCTATAGATGTTCCACGCTTGAAACAATTATTCCTGTGAAAATGTTCTTTAAACAGAATGGGCTAAATAAATTGACGTTATTAAGTGTGGAAAGTGGTTGTTTGAATATACTTGAATATAGA
Source organism: Oikopleura albicans (assembly GCA_004367875.1). NCBI lineage: Eukaryota > Metazoa > Chordata > Appendicularia > Copelata > Oikopleuridae > Oikopleura > Oikopleura albicans. Next base: position 17,187 of record SCLG01000051.1, read on the forward strand.
CATTTATATACTATAGTACAGACATTCACATACAGTAATTATATGCGTAAATATAGTAGCGTAACCCGTTTGAGCTAAAATTATCACAATTTTATTTTGTTCATTATCAACAAATTTTAAGTTTAACAAATTTAAGATGGCGGAAATTAGTTATGCCTGTTGCTCAAAATAGGACTTGGCGACCAGTGTTGCGAAAGTTGTCCAACGGTCGATTTTTTTCTCATCGCCCACCGCTCAAATTTGCCCCAACGCTCCCAACGCGTTGGGGGAAAATTTTCCCCAGCGCCCAACTTTTTAACACTGCTTGGCGACCATTTGGCGACCAAATGGTGTTTAACATGGGACTTGGCAACCAATTTTATGGTCGCCAAAACTACCCAGAATACAACTTTTTCGGCGACAAAAAATGATGACCAAAAATACCCGGCAATAAGCGAAAATGAAGAACTCCGAAAACGGAGAACATTTTCTGTAAGGAAAAAATTAAATTTTCTAAAACTCATATTTATGATGTAGTCTCATGCGTAGATTACGTTGATGAAATAATAAATTCGAAATAGAAGACACGTTTTGGTGCTAAAGAGCATTTTGGAGGCAGTTTTCAGCTTTATCCGTTTTCGTAGTTCTCCGTTTTTGGTTACTGACAAATACCCTTCACCGATGTTCGTGCAACATTTTCCAATGAGCACAAATCAATGCCGGCCGACGGGGACAGGTTACCGGGATAATTTAATATGAATATGCTTATTATAAAGGACTTTTTGTTATTTTACTCTACAGACTTTATCAGTAGCTCGTGCACGCTTAAATTAAACACGCGTATTTGATCGTTATATATAAAATTACACCGAAGACAGTATTCAAGCGTGAACAAAGCCACTATAAATTCAACATATCATTTTTATTTTCCATTATAGCTTGAATAACTTTAGTAGCTGTAAGTACCAGTTTCACTTTAATAGCTAGGTTATTAATAATGCACTAAAAGGTTTTTTTGAGTTTTTCATGTTACAATTACGTAACGGAGTAACAATTTTTGAAGAAAAAATCGGAAACCTAGGAGTTACTTCGTTTCCTAATCGACTGTATATCAAATGGCAATCATCGAATAAAATTACTGACGACTGATGATGGTTTATGAGCCTCATAATTTATGATGGTTTGTGAGTCATAAACCATCAGGCGGTCTGATAAACCCCTAGGGCGGAATAGCTGGAAATTGGGCAAAACCAATTGGTTATAATCCATGGTCCATGGATAAAACCCGCCCGTTAGCTCCGGACCGAGTGTATAATTCATTTATAATAATTTATTACTCCCCCTTTGCTTCCTTATTTTAGGCCCCTTGTTGTAGCCGGCTGAATTTAGAATTGAAATAAAATACATATTTACTAATTAATTTTCAGGTTTAACAAAAATCGATATGGCTGGTACTGGTAAAATTCCGGAATTGCTTGATAGTTTGAAGAACGTAGACACAAAGAAAGCCGAACGCCAAGTGTACCTAATGCTTGCAAAAATGACATTCGGCAAGAATTTTCGACGAAAGTCGAAATTGCAAATTGTAGAAGCAACACTTGAGATGCTGATTTCCAGTAAAAATCGCATCAACGAGCAACTGAGTCACACGCCTTTCCGCGCACCCTGCAACCATCAAGAATGCAATTACGAATTCTACCAACTTACTGTTCTCAAAAAACCGGAAATAGACGAACATGGTGCACGCTTAGAAAAATGCAGAGTTGCGGCAGACAACGCAAAACTCGAAAAACGCCAAAAGAAAAAGCTACGTAAACTCCGATATGAATAACTCGCTTTTAAGGTTCGATTTATTACTTTAAGTAATAATTAATAATGGTAAATTATCGATCAAATTATTAGCTCAGCACCCTCTTTCAACATCACTAAATTTTTGTTTTTTGTTTTGCGCATATACCAATGTGTACTGAATATATTCAGAGCGGAATTCGCGACTAGGATCTACCTGTATTTCCATGATAAAAAAACACCTATTGTATATTATCCATTGCCGTAATTTTTACACAGAAAACGTCCACGATACGATCCACACGTTGTGTTGCCAAAGCCATAATTTGGACAATTCTTTCTTACACTCGTTTTATTTCAATGTCAATGTTTAAAACTTTGGACCGTTTAAAACTTTTTCTCCGATTTTTTCTGCGATATTTTTTCTCCGATATTTTTCTCCGCTATTTGTCTCGGATATTTTTCTCCCATATTTTTCTCCCATATTTTCTCCCATATTTATCTCCCATATTTTTTTTCCATATTTTTTCCCATATTTTTTCCGATATTTTTCTCCGGTATTTTCCTCGGATATTTTTGTCCATTCTTTTTCTACGATATTTTTCTCCGATATGTTTCTCCGATATGTGTCTCCGATATTTCATGATATTTTCTGTTGTTTACATCTCTAACTTCCGGAAAAGTTATTTCTCTGTGTTTTATGAATCAAATAAACGATATACAAAATTGAAAACATAAAGAACATAGTTTTGAACGCTTTTAAGGACTTTGCATAGACCGTCGTTGACTGTATAGCTTACACTATTATTTTATTGACGATAGTTAGCTACATTTATAGAAGTTAACCTCGAGTTCAGCAAAACAAAAAAAATCAGAAAATTAGTCATAAAAAAATCAAAAAAGACAGTTTTTCTCATAATGAGATGATTTTATGTCAAAAATTTGGTACAATGAATAAAGTGATTTATATATTAAGTGCGTATACGAATAATAAAATGACGAAATCTAACGAAAATATGATGAAGGATAACAGTTCTTCAACTGAACTGCGTGTAAATTAACTGCGCAAGTTGTGTATTAAGAAAGTCTATTGCTCATGTGCCGACAATGCCATACTTTCACTGGGCCAAAATTTGTCGCGTTATGGGCGTACTGTCGTGTTGTGGGCGCACTGTCGCGTTTTGCGCACATCAATCACTGAATGTACAAGATATAGTTTAGTCGCTAACTGTCGTGTTATTGGCTGTTGCGCTGTGGGCGCACGAATTGTATAACTGTATAACTTATGGTCCATAGTTAAACTTATGGACTCCAGTTAAACTTATGGACTATAACTTATAGTCTATAACTTATAGTCTATAAGAGTTGTAACAAATGTTAGAAATAGGCTATAATGGCTTACTTGTCAGGTTGGATATTGACTTTGGCCTTATCGGACGTCATTAGTGCGTAAGCGTCCATGTAATTCCAAATGACTTTTTAGATCGTTTCCGCAAAATCCAATTCTGGGTAAAAATATTTCAAATTTAGATGCTGAATAACAAGAAACAAGCAGTTTCAATTATTTTTTATTGCCGAATAAAAACTAAAGACTTTGATTTTAGAAGAAATCAAAGACATCCCTTCTAAGACTGTGCCTTTTGATCAAAAACATGTACGAGCTTGTCAACATAGTAACGGCTGTATTTAGGATGTTATTGCAATCACTGTTTCCACTGTTTGTTCGTTTTAGAAATACAATTATATTGATTACTCATTTTGCACGTTGATACTGCATGTCTCGATTTCTGTCAAAATGAATAGATTTAGACGGACAGTTATAAAAGTCAAAGGAACCAAATTGTTTGGTCTTAAAAATCCAAGGTTAATGTTAACCTCGGTCACAGCTAGCTGGCTTTCATAGCTTGCAAGCTGGCTGGACAGTTCGACGACAGGCCAGCTCATGTTTTTTTTTTGGACTCGAGAAGCAAGCACAGGACAGCTCAATATTATTTTTCGGCTCGACAGGCCAGCTCAGCACAGTTCATATAATTTTTCAGCACAACAAGCCAGTTCAGCTCGACAGGCCACTTCAGCACAGCTCATTTTTTTAATTATGCCGAGCCTTAAGTTAACATAAGCATCACATACAGAATTTTCTCCGACAGTTTGTTCACAACTTTTTATGAAACCCAATGATTTTTTACCAAAACTGATGATTTTTTCTATCAGGAGGTCATTTTTGTAAATAAACAGTAGAGCTTAAAAAGTTACGAACTACACCTAAAAAAGACAATTATGTTTGAAAGTGCGAAGAGAAAATTATTGCCTTTAAAAACGTTGCTTTTATAAGCTGTCAAAAAAAGCTTACAGAGCGGATACAACCTAAAAAAAGTTCGAGTTGATTTTACGTTATTGCTTTAAAGTCCCAAGTACTGAATCATCATTGTCTCAAATTAAAGACTTCAAATTTTGTTTGAAATCTTATGGATATCTGCAAGAAAAGATAATTTATCATCACTTATAAAAAGTTAATACGTAATTTTGTTATCAAATAGGTACGTCAATTGACGAACTTGCTGTACCGTCTAACGATTAACATGGCGAACGATCAAAAGGATAAATTATAAAATTATTTCAAATTTTACTAACTGCAACGGAATTATTATCTCTCTCATATCAATCATAGCGCAGTGTAATTAACTCGTGGGGGACACCGTATGACCAAATTTGTAGAATATGTTTTTAATACGGAATGTGCCGTAATATGCAGTTACAGACGGCAGACAGAATTGACAAGCGCGCCTATTGGCTCATGTTTTTGTAGAGGCGCCTCCTATTGGCTAGCGTCCTTTAGCCACGCAAACAACTCCCCGCGCAGCTTGTAATTGTAATTATCTGAAAAATATTGCTAAAAAGCGTTAATTCAAACAAAACTTTTTAATCAAATGTGAACGCTTTTTAACCGAACAGCCTATAAATAGGCAGTTTCCCGTCTGCTGTTTAAATTTAAGAACCATTAAGAAAAAACATTTGTTTTCATAATGTAGATAAGGGATCAGACATGACAACTAAGACATAACTTTTGTCGATCAGTAAATTACTTTTTGCGTCAGAATTATTTCCATGACCTGCCTATTTATAGTCTGTTCGGCTTAGGGGGGTAATGCCGCAGCGTTGGTTTAATATATAGTTTAGGTGGTTATCTGTTAATCATTATTATATTGGAGAAAAATATTTTCAGTTATCTTTCGTTTACGGTTATCTTTCATCACTTTTGTAAAAAAAAAAGTCCGCCTATGTATTTTTAAATCATTTTTCACAGTAAAGTAGTATTTTGGAGTCGGCATTTCGTAGCATTTTAATTAAAAAAATGATTGTGAGCGTACAAATACATAATCTTAAAAAAATTCGACTTAAAATGTGTTTGCTTTGTTATAATGGCGTTAGACCATTTTCAGTTATCTTTCATGTCGTAGAAAAAACACGTATTTCGCAATACTTTTGAGTTACGTAATGCCTATTTTCAGTTATCTGTCATAATGAGGGTCTGACCCTCAGTGTCATTTCGTATAAAAAACAACACGTATTTCGCAATACTTTCGATTTACGTAATGTCTATTTTCAATTATCTTTCATTTAATACAAAAAACACGTATTGCGCAATATGCGCATGTTACGTAATGCCTATTTGCAGTTATTTTGCATCGTCTACGCAATTTC
>SCLG01000051.1:26664-62385 GCA_004367875.1 Oikopleura albicans
AGAAATGAGCTTTAGCAAATTATGAAAAAAAACATATGGATAAAGATTTGAAAAAAGAACTGATGATTAAAAATTTGAAAAAAAATGAAACTTAAGTTAAAAATGACAAAAAAAAACTCTAAAAGGAAAATATCCAATTGTATTAGATGTTTGCAAAAGCTTATCCATGGTCAATGATGAAGGGAAAGAAGTCAAGACCGGTAATTTAATAACGATAAATACTGGTATGGAAAATAACAACATCCGTGATCATATTAATTCGATGAATACAGTCGGATCTTCAACTTATTTCGCATGGGCTTTTATTGGGTTTCGAAAAGCATGTCCAGAATGCGCACGTTTCTGGGAAGATAATGAGCCTGTTACGTTTACCAATTGGTACGGTTCAGTTCCGAGTTACTAAATTTTAATTTCATAGTTTCACTTTATTCAGACCTTTGTCAATACACGGCTATAGGCTATAGCCTATAGCTCTGAGCATGCACAACCTGTAGGTTTTGGCCTGTACCATAATCTTTCGAGTAGTCGCCAGTTTTGGAAATAAAAATCTCAACGATCCGAAAATTACCGGTAGTATTCTAGGAAAATTCCCAAAAAATCTGAAAATTTTGCTACGCTATTGAAAGACTAGAAACATTTTGTTAACCCTTGTTGTTAACTTCGGTGATTTTTGTTTACTTTCAAATTTTTTGTTAAATTTATAAGACAGTGCGTGGGCGAAATAAATACGCTAGCCGACTGTTAACTTTCATGAATATTGTTAACTCCCATGAATATTGTTAACTTCCATAAATTTTTACCTTTAGGGGCGTTAATTTTTGAGGGTAGGTGGTGTAAAATGCGTTATCGAACTCATGTATAGACCCCAATTCTGTGAACTATGACTGCACTCATATTCGAACTGCCGATCCTTATAACGGGGGATGGATTGACCAACACTGTGGTGCAACTTACCACGGAGTTTGTCAATTTTTTCCCAATGGTATGCCAAAAACGCTGAAACCAGATTTGCCAGAAGTCAACGGGTGTAAAGACGGATGGTGGGCATTTGCCGGGTATTGCTACAAGCCATTTGGTTTCGAGGCAAGTCTACTATTGAATTTAACTTGCGTGAAGTCGCAGCTCTTTTTTCGTTTGTTATTAATTTTTCTATAAGAAATTATGGTTAGGCAGTTGATACTACAGCTCATACGTAATCACTTATTTTATATTAAAAGGCCTTTTAATGGTAGCCTTTTAATGTTGGCCTTTTAATGGTGGCCTTTTAAGGCCTCTAAAAGTGAAGATAATTGTTTTCCTGCTTTTCCTTCAGAAAGCAGCTATTTTTATCTACTAAAAATAAGTGTGTTGACGACAATACATATATGCTACATACATATTTTGTCGTATTTTACAATTGAAAGTAATTAAAACACATATAAATTATTATGGCATAGCAGCAATAGAATCAACGTTGTTTGAAAATGACATAATTAATCTATTGCAGTTTGCGTTGATTGCAGGGAAATTGCTACTGTACCATAATCAACCTACGGGTGCCATAAGATCTCCTTACGGGCACAATAAATACGGTACATTATATTGAACCTACCGATTTTTTGACCCCGAATAAGACTGTACTCAATAATTTTTTGGAGACAGAAGATCCCTAATACTGAGTGATTTATTTAATCGTGCACATTACTTTTATAAATATAATTAGACAGACAACCTTATAATAATAGCAAATTTCCGTCCACGAAGTGGACGGAAATTTTATTTCCGTGTGCTAAACGACATACCAATGAATGAATCTTAATTATTTGTCTCGATGCTTCAAGATTAGGGTGTACGCGCTCGATCAAATGTTTTTCTGCTTTTCTGTTTTTTGATTATAAATCAAAGTCCCTGTGCTAGTACTTATTTTCAATTTTATAATAGAACTATAAAATGATTTTCTTGTTCCGGGATTGGCCTTTTTGCTTCGGGGGCTTCATCCTAGTCCCTTGCTTGACCAAATGTAATAAAACTCTGCTAAAATTGTGATCTCATATTTTATTTGAAAAATAAACAAAAAATAGCGCGCCCTAAACAACACAGAAAGCGGTCAAAACGCTTGACCGATTTTATAGTGACAATTTTCAATCAGATTAATAAAGTCGGATAAATAAGCACAATGTGTAAAGTTTGATTATATCTAGATTGAATGGGTCGAGTAGATTAAAATCAGCTGGGTTATTTACGTCAAGTAAATAACAATATTTACTTCATGCTACGCATGATTAATTGAAAATCTAAGGGACGAAATTTCACGGTTTTAGAACCTAAAAATGACGTCACACTTCACCTCCCCATAAGGAGAAAAGAATTGTGACGGGGTAAAATTTTAATCTTCTAAGAAGAGTGTTGCAGTAAAATATTTCTAGAAAGTCGCATATAAAGTAAGTGCACATAAACGGGCTTTTATCACAAATTACGCATTTTATGGATTTTTTTCTTGTTACAAGCTTTTATCACTGTTTATCGGGTTTAAATTTCTTAACTTTTTATCACAAATTATCTTATTTCAAAATCTTAATTTTTCAGTTCAATTTTTTTTAATATTTGAGATTTTATCTCAATTTATGAATAATTGAAAATTTCATTAAACATACGCAATATAATATAATAATTTACCGCCACCCCTAACTCTGGTCTCTGGATTCTGATCTCTGGACTCTTAAACCCTGGTCTCTGGACTCTGGTCGAGTGCGGACACAAAGGGTCCCCGTAACTTTTCCTAGCCGGGACTAACCCTCAAAAACACAAATAAAAAAGTTCAATGTATCGAAAATTCAATGTTTAGATTATTATTCCCAAAGTATTTCTAATAAAAACTGAAACATAAGATTTTAAGTTGAAATTGAAAAGCTAGATTATTAGCCAAGTAAAAAAAAATCGAAAATTAAGATTATTGACCTGAGGGTGAAAAAAATGCAGTAAAAACGAGGGCTAGATTATTGGCACATAATGTGCAGTTAAATTTCACGAGCTACAATAAAAAAAACAAAATATCTCCTACACCTTCCCTTCCCATAAGACTTAAAATTTTTGTATTAAAATATAAGTTTTGAGATGCTTAAATTTTAATACTGAAATTTTAAACAAATAAAATTTAAAATAAAGTCACAGAATAATATACTACTTGATCGTTGTAGTGATCGGTGGCCATGAAGGTTTCGGGAGGTCGTGTTTTCGTCCAGTCACCAGTGAAAGAAGAGTTTCCTTTGTCCGGGATGGCCATTTTTCTTCGGGGGGCTTCATCCTAGTTCCCTCGTGGACCACAGCATTAATACTCTGTTAAAAATATGTATCACGTATTTTATCAGAATAAAACTTAAATTTAAACAGTGGACGCGCTATTTTATATGTAAAACACCCCAAAAATAGCGCGCCCTAAACAGCAGATAGCGGTCAAAACGCTTGACCGATTTTATAGTGACAATTTTCAATCAGATTAATAAAGTCGGATAAATAAGCACAATGTGTAAAGTTTGATTATATCTAGATTGAATGGGTCGAGTAGATTAAAATCAGCTGGGTTATTTACGTCAAGTAAATAACAATATTTACTTCATGCTACGCATGATTAATTGAAAATCTAAGGGACGAAATTTTACGGTTTTAGAACCTAAAAATGACGTCACAGAACATTTTTCTTTGATTAACCACAAAAATTCGCCCGATTTTTGTCCGGTCTCGTTTTGGAAAAAAAAACAAATATTTTTGTAAAAAAATGATTCGATAGTGATAAACTTACCTAAATGATATCACATTTTATATATTTTGTCCAAAAAGCCATACATGTATGCATACAAAAAATCGGACAACCTGTGTTTTACCAACCTTGATAGCGGATAACTACAAACTGAATTCATTTTAAACAAAATAATAACAAAAATAAATAAACTCAATAAAAAAAAAATTCTATAATTTATAGCTTTAAGCTGTCGAATTTTTTTTTTGTATTTTTTTCGTATTTTCTCTGCTTAAAATCATAACTGATAATTTATAAGTTAGAACAAGAAGACCCTAAGAAAATGTTTATCTGTCGAAGCGAAAAAGACGCCTATCGATGATCAATTAATCAACAATTTTCGTTTTTTTCTGTGGCGAACGACAACTTTTTTATCTTGCATTTTACTTCAAAGGCGGCGCACGGAAATTACAAATTACAAGACTATTGACGTAAATAGATACCCTCAATTTTAAATAATTACGGTTCGTTTTTTTTTTCAACGACTTATATTGTATGGTATATTTTAGATAGATGGCGATTGGATAAGTAACAGTTCATTTAAAAACTATGAAATTGCAAATAATTCTTGCAATGATGCTTGGGCGGGATCCCGAATGGCCATTCTTCCTACAAAGGAGCATAATGCGTTGGTAGCCTCATTGCTGGGTCCTAATCGATTTGGTGATGACACTTGGGTTGGAATTTATAACTATGCGTATTATGACTATACTTTTATCCTTGTTAAGGGTTCATAAGTCCGGACGTTTTTGTCCATAATCGGAAAGAAAGACCGTAATCTACGTCATATTGAAGCTAATTCTTTAAGAACTAGCTAATTCTTCTAATAGAACACTACGTTTTTGAAAAAAAGTTCATCATAGTCTCAATAAGATATTCGCATAAAAAATACCCGGAGAGTATCAACAAAGCACTTTTTATTACTTTAGCAAGTGGTTTTTTTACTTGTGAATTTGTAGCATGATGATGAAGTATTTTTTCTATATACAGTAGAAATTCTTCATGTTCATCCCGTTAACTCCGTGACGTATATTTAATAAGAGGATTAAATATATTTAAGAGGATTAAACCAGTATATGATATACTGTATATACTTTAAGCATATTTTGTGGTTTAATCCCCTTATTAAATATACGTCACGGAGTTAATTTCACAATAATCAAAAATTATAACTTCACAGATGAGCAAACACCGGTCATTAGACATAAAAATCTTCTAAACTCTATGACCGGTATTACCTGTCCGCTACGCTTTTTTTGAACCCTTATTTCGATAATAAAGACTCGTTGACATACTCCAATTGGATGCCCGGCAAACCGAATCATCTACAAACAAATGTGGACAAATGTGTGGTAATGAAATGGCGGTCAGATGATCATTACGAAGGATTTTCTAAAGTCGGCCAATGGGAAAACAAGCCTTGCGCCTCCTCGTCCGTGATTCATCCATGGTTTTGTTCTCATGAACAAACCAGCGATTATAGGGTGGTGGTTTTTGATTTGAATCCCCTTTTCGAAATTGAGAAATATTTTCAAATTGTTTTTTCGTTTTATCTTTCGTGTTTTCTAATTTGCACAACCCTGTGCGCTGTTATCTCTATGGTTCATTTTTGAAACACTAAAGTCAACAGGTTATTAAAGTTGATCATGCTGGAGATACAGTATAATTTATACTGGCACTGACTGAAAATGAAGAACTACGAAAATGGAGAAACCTGAATGAGGAGAAATTTTTCTACAGGAAAATAAAAAAGACTCTCTAAAACTCACAAGTATTATGCAGTTTGATGCATAGATTACGTTGGCGAAATTGAAAATTACAAAATAGACAAATTTTAGCGCAAGAGAGCATTTTGAAGCCATTTTTGGCAAATTTTCTCAGGTTTATCCAATTTCGCTTAGTGCTTTAAATAAATGATATAGGTAATATTATGTGTAAACAAATACGGCGGAACCGATAATGGGATTCAAAAATAAAAAATATTTAAAAATGATTTACAAATCGGCCTGAATCGGCCAAAATACCAGTCAACTCAAAACCTTTTCAAAGCCCGAGCAATTACCGTTATCCAAGTGATTTTTCTCTTCCACTGGTCAAGTGTGAAGATGGATGGATTCCATATCATTCGGCCTGTTATAAACTGGTTTTCGATCATTCGCGTAAATTCGAAGCGGCAAATGAAATGTGTCAAACAATGAAACCGGAAGGCGCAATAACTAGTAATTTGTTGAGTATGTGGGATGAATATGAAATTCTCTTTGGACAATCGTTTCTTCGAGATAATCAAATACCCAATCGTGATCCGGAGGAGGTGAAAGAGGGTCTTTGGATTGGATTGCAATATTCCGGTAGCTCGGTGGCTAAAACTTATAATTTATCTTATGGTTTTTTAATATGTTATCATCTTGAATAAGAATTTTTACTTTTATTTTAACCGTTGCCACCCGAAAATTCAGTGGGTGGTCAAGGGGCTGGCATTGGATTGATGACTGGCCGTTGACCCGAAGCAATTGGGCTTCTGAACATCCAGATCGACACAAACATGGCTACTGTGGCGCACTTAATAACAACGGGGAATTCGAATCGGCCAATTGCGACCTGTTGAAACCATTCATTTGCAAAGCCGAGTTTTATGACTTTCACGATACAGAGCATGGTGCATTTAATTAACGAACATTTTACTCATGATTTACGATTGTAATTAAAGTAAGGCTGATTAAAAGTTTTCACACAATTACACCAGAAAGAGTGGAACATAACGGCGTAGGGCTTAAGATATGAGAATGTATGTATTATGGGAAAAAATTTTCTCAAAAAAGTGAACCATAACAGCACGAAAGGTAAAAAGTGAAACATAACAGCACGAACGGTAAAAAGTCAAACATAACGGGGTGAAACATAACGGCGCACCCTGTGTATTATTTTTTTTTTTTGAAAGTTTTTGTTTTCTGTCTATTATTATTACCGTCCCTCACTTCTTAAGTGCCACCCCCTCCTCAAGTACCGCGGTTTTGACGACTCGAGGGCGGCCCTTAATAGGGTGAGGGCTGTTCTAGATGCCCAGTTACTGAAAAGAGCACCGTGTAGAAAAGTGGGAAGACAAACTTGGGCCCGTTTTGGACTGTGCTAGTGGCTGGAGCCTTCTAGGACATCATTGTGTCAAAATTTTTACCGATGAACTCACTTATTACTATGCTCAAGAAAGCTGTATTGAAAATGGCGGAAATCTCGGTTCAATTCATTCGGGAAACTATAACGCTTACCTCTCCGGTAAATTACTAATTTATTATTATAACATCTAGTATTTCTTTGTCTAATATCCTTATTTGTAAGTATGTTTTTTGACAAAAGTTTTTAGAGACAAATATTTAAGCAATTTATAGTATAAATTTTATACCTTGTGTGTTAAGGATTATTCACCAAAAGCGGATCGTCAAATCATCATATGTGGATTGGATTAATGTACAGGACAGCGCATAAAACATAACTATGGCATATTTTCTAATTTTAAGCTGTTCTGTGGTTCAAAGAGAAATTTTCCGTTTAGTTTGTTCAAAGTCTAACCTTAGACAGCACCGTTTTCCGCACAAGTTCAGGAAAACAATTAAGGAGAAACTGCAAGAAAACTTTTTTTGGAAGAAAATACTAAAAAGGTTTTTCGTAAATAAATATCTAAAAATTTATTACCGGGCTCGGTCTAGGCCACTGGTCCAGGCTGTCTCATACTAATTTATAGAGAAGAGACTTTCTTTCCAAAAATACTCATACTTACCTTAAGTCTTTTTCCCAGTTGCCAATTTTGACTGTACAACCGTTAAATACGCATTGTTATAAAAATGTAATAAAAAAAGTATTCATAACACATGTTTTACACTGGTAAAGAGGCACTGGACAAGGATGGCAGTGGGAAGACAAAACTCCCGTCAGTAAGCTTTCCAAACTACAATCTAAATGGGCATAAAGATAATTCCATATTGGCAATAATACAGTCCTTACTCTTTTTCGGAGCTTTTCGATTCTCGAAAATAACGAGCTTTAGAGAAGCATAGTAACGATAACCGACTGTATTGAAATCAATCATATTGAAATCCATAGCCTAAAGCGTCCGATAAGTGAGTAATGATTGTATAGTTGAACTTTGAAAGTTTGGAAAGCCTACCCGTCAGTTACACAAAATGGAGTAGAGGACATCCTAATGCAGATGAGGACCCCGAAGAAGCTTGTGTTGAATTCAGTACTTCTGGTTATTGGAAAGACCGAACATGTGATCGAACGCGTCCTTATTTTTGTAAAAAGATTGCAGAAACGGAATATTGCGCACTGGCAAAGGAATAAGTCCTAATTCAATGAATTATCTGGAAGAAAAATTTGTCCTAGGGAATTTATTTTTGTCACTCAAAAATTACAGGATGGTTATGTAAATTTTCTGTGAGATACCACGGTGCCTCAGTTCGTTAGGATTCAAAAGACCCAAGCACTGAGTCCATGTGGTTTTGTTGGAATTTCCGAGACGGAGTGCATGAACGAGTTTGGCTGCTGTTACGATTCAACAAAAGACGTCGTAGAGGGGCAACACTGTTTTAAGCCGGTCAAACCAGTCGAACCCGGAATGACCTCGGGCCTTGCCGTCGGTATATTTTTCATTGTTTTATCTATTGCTGGATTACTTTTTGCAGCTTTGCGACATAACGGATATCTTGGAGCTGGGCCCAGAAATCCCGCCGCATATCAAACCACTGCTTAAAATTCGGGGTACCATGAATTCAACATTATTTTTTTTTCTTCCTTTTATGCGGAATTCAAGTTTTTATATTGAACTCCGCATGAAAATGTTGAATTCCATAAAAAATAGTGAACTCCGCATAAATATGTTCAATTGTATTTTCAATTTTGAATTCCGCATCAACAAAGTATATTTTTTTTATCTGTATTAAGGATTTTTATCTGTTCTAAGGATAATTAATTTTAATTATGATAATAAATACTTGAACAAATTGTTTTATATTATATAAAAGCGTGGCAAAAATTATAACAATTTTGAGTCACTGGACTAGGGTGGGCTAAAATCAAAACCAGAAGCAAGAACAAAAATCAATTTTGCCCATTTTGACCCCCTAAGAGTTAAAATTCCTAATAGGAATTTGTCGTGATGAAATTTTTTCCTCAGTGGAAGATACTGAATCCGTTGGACAAACTATTAATTCGAAGACTCTTGATTTNTTAATTTGATACAGTTTTATTCCCCACTAAGGACTTTTTTGTTCTCAATACACAAAATTCTGTGATGCGGAATTCAGAATAAAACGTATAATTGAACATCTTCATGCGGAGTTCAGTATTTTATATGGAATTCCGCATAAAAGGAAGAAATATTTTCGCTCAGAAGCGAAAACAAGGCTCTGACAGGAATTCAACATGGTTTCTTCGTTTTTTTCTTTGTTTTTTCTTTATAAATTTGGGCTCGATCTCGACCCTTTTCATGCGGAATTCAATGGAACTCTAAAATTCTGTTGATGAACTGTACACATTTTGATCTGATTTCAAATACAGAACCCGCGCGGCGTTATGATTTTTGGAAAATATTTATCGAGAAAATGTTCTGGGGTATGTCGTATACCGTATGAACATTGTATGTAAAAATATAATAAATAATAACAAAAGCTGTACGCAATAATCGAGGTGAATTTACTCGAAAAATATAAATCGCTGACCCAACTGGACCCAACTGGACCAAGTGTAGACTAAAGATGAAATGTAAAAGCATTTATGATGTGTTCATTTGAGCGTGAAAGTGAGAAATAAAGTGAATGCCGTAATCTCGGCTTAACATGAGGGATGTGACACGAAAGGAAATACTTTCGATAAAAAGTAGATATGTTTGTAACGTACCGATACCAATTGAGTGTCAGTTTCGAGGAAATACTATACGGTCCTTCACCATTTATCGGACGCTTTTTTGGCCAAAATGGGGTCATTCTAATAAAAAAATGACCTCTTTTGTGACGATGCTCATTTATCGGACGCTATTTTCGAGAACCGATAACGTCCGATAAATGGTTAATGACTGTACACATGTATCAATATCAATTATTAAATTTGGAGCCGATACAAAAGTCCGGTGACGGTATGCGCCGTTGTCTTGGGCGTTCCTCTACTTTGAGATAAAATTGGTGCTGAACAAAAGTTCCCCTCAGACTTTAAACACTCCTGTACCGTTATCGGGTCCAAATATTTTATATCTCCAAAATGATAGGATGCAATTTAACTGCGTAGGTAAAATGATGGACTATTACGAAAAAAGACAGGTAATACATGTCGGCATCAGTGTGGGAACCTTTGGCGTTGGAGAAATTTTCTTCCCAACGCGTTGGGGCGTTGGGAAAAATCCAAGCGTTGGCCAAAAATAACGACAAAAGGTTGTACTCACCCGCGCTTTCCTTAGCCAATAGGCGCGCGAGTATTATACGTCGGACGGTAATTGGCCGGAGGCTAAGCTCCACTATAATTGCAGTCCATCAACGCGTATATTGTATACAACACAAGGTTTTATTAATGACATAATTACAATTTGTACAGTTGTCTGGTTATAAGGTCAATCCCAAAAAACTGACTTGACCTTAATGCAACAAAAAAAACTGACTTGACCATAGTGCACAAAAACTGACTTGACCTTATACACCTTGTGACCTTTTAACCATACCCCCTGTACGTTTCTTTATCATTTCAGTTTATCTTTTTGTTATAATAATAATTCAACCCCAAATGGCAAAAACATATGATTGCAGCTTTAGTGTTTGTAGTTCTTTATTTTCTGATAAATAAATAATAAATTTTTATGAAGATTCAATCGCACAATATTTACAGAAGTTTAAAATACAGTTTATACAAAAAAATTGTCAAACAGTGAATATCAGTTAAACATTGGGCAGGAAGGGTTGATTTAAATGTTGGAAATAGCTTTGTAAAATTCGATCTTTCCTCGAGTTGATAAACGTAAACTTGAGGTCCGAGTGGTATGGCCAAATATGTTTATTAACGCCCTGAAGCATTTTGGCTTCATTGCGCGTTGATTGGCTAATGGTGTCAAGCTGCTCTGTTTGCGTGCTGAAAAAGACGCCCTCGTCGGTCAACGTTTGGCGCCAGCGCCCCCTGTGGTCATCATAACAAAGATGGCCCAAACACAGTTGGCCCTTGTGGCCGATAATCAAATCAAAATCAGGATTTGAGTTGAAAATCTCTCGCCCAAACTCCGAGTACTGAACCTCCTTAACGATTGCGCCATCTTGCCCAAAAATAAACCGCGGACTGTGATTGGACAGCGTCACAACATAAAACATTTCTATGACATCGGTCAACAGATCGCGCCGCGAGATGGCGAATAATGCGCCATTTAAATCATAAAAGAACTCGGAAATTTGATGATTTTGTACGTGATGCGTAACCCGATTGGCGTAATTTTGATTGGCATAAATCACATGCTGGCCGGGGCCAATTAGACGTAGCCGCTGCCGATGGTCGTATATGATTGGCTGTCCGTTTAGCTTGACCGGATGACCCAAGTGGTCCCATTCGATGGTTTCGGCGCCGATTTGAATGAGCCCATTCGAGCTCCATTTCAGCTGGATGGCGCCAAAGCGGATTAGCCGATTGAAATGGTCGCGACCAATGGTTACTTGTATGCCATTGGTCGAATAGATCGAGTCTAATAATCCGGCTCTGTATGACATGGTCTCAGTGGGTGATCGGAGAATCAAGCCGTCTTCGTTGTACTCAAATTTCAGACGCGTTTTGTTGCCCTGAGTGAGCACCTCAAACTCTTCAAAATCGAGCCGCTCATTGGCCAGTTTTGAGGTCATCGAGTTGAAAATGTGATTGCCGCCGATTTCGAGCTGCTGGGCGATGACGGCCCCCGTCGCATAGTCGTACTTTTTCGTGAAAATAACGCGCGGTTTCGTTGCCGATATTTGATACAGTGAGTTGTCGGAAAAGGGGATAAAATTGAACTTACCGACCGAGCTCAATTTATCACCATCGTAAGACCACTCTCGGGTCAGTGTCCGATAGCCGATTATGTCGAGCCGGGAAAGATACGAGCGATGCCACGAATCGAAAAAATACTCCATTTTTAGGACGGAATTCGAATTCTGATTAACAGTTTCCTTCTTTGTTAACGATGCCGAGGCCTCTGAGCGGAGTTCAAATCCACTGGAGGGGTAAAAAACGCCGTTCTTAACCCCTTCTGAGTTGATCAGAAAGCGCCGTTCGTCAACACTAGATGTCATCAAACGGATGTTACCAAAACAATCCAACACTTCGGTCGTGATCCATTTCACACCATCGTTGACGTGGGTTGTGGTGCGATGATCACGAAAACTCTCGACGATTTTAAAATCGATGCCATTGCGCGAATACGTGGCCAATTCGCTGCTACTGTCTTTCGCCAAACGCCGCACCAGATTGAACCGATCCCCGATTGGATAAGTGATTGAGAATTCATTCTCAGACCAGGCCGATCCGCCAATCTTGTAGCCAATCAGATGCGCGCTGCCAGAGGGCGTAATGATTTCAATTTGATTTCGCTTGTGGTTGATTTTGTACGGTTTGGTGTGAGAAGGTGCGATTTCGGTTATTTTCCCGGTTCGACCGCGCGAAATCGAGAGGCCATTTGTGTTTCCATTTTGGGCGCGATCCCACCCAGTCAATACTCCGCCGCTATCGTACTTGTACTTTATCACATGATAAACGGGCTGGCCACTGCTTTGATACGTGATTTTCAGCTTCTCGAGCGGGCCGCGCGGGTCCAATTCCAACTCGCCATTAAATGACATAATTTCATCATAAAAGCGTCCCTTGATCAAATCGGATTTTGAGAAATCGAGCTCGTAGCTCATTAACGTTGCCCCTTCGCGGCGCATGCGTTTCACATGGCTTTCTTTATTCAAAATCGAGATCCATTCGTTTGTACGGTCGGGAATGATCGAATTTGATTTTGAGCGTAACCCACGTGATTCAACTAGCGCAAATTTTACCGGTTGGTTTGAAATCGAGTCAATGCAAAATATATCTGTATTGGACCAATCAGCGCTCGCATGCCGCACGGTGGAGTCGGCGGCGACAGCAATGGTGTCAGAATAGACCCGCGTCATCGCATGCCGCCCCATTTCATAGGCGATAAAATTACTCGGACATTTTTTCGTCTGGAAGGCGGCGGCTAGTCGCCCATTGATCATTTTTGTTTTGAGCGAGATGGTGCGGTTTGTTATGCTCACGGCGGTTAATTTGCCCTGGTCGTACTTGAAACGAATGTCATTTAACTGGACCAATTGATTATTGGACCATTCAAACTTTGTTAGGCCGTCCTCATCTTGAATTCGAATGGGCCGATCCGACTCGAGCATAATTTGCCCGCGTTGATAATTTCGCGAGTTTTGAAGTAAAATGCGGCTCTTAGACTCATGGGTGATTTTAATCGTATTTCCAAATTGATCACTGATCGATGCGAGCCGGGACCCGCTGTATTTGAAATACTTTATAAGCTTTTTTGTATAGAGATCCTTGATTTGAACAAGCCGCCCGTCTAATAAATACTCGCGCAAAATATTCTCATCCGGGAAGCCAATCTCGTAACCGCTGGCCGACTTCTTGGGCTTATTTGGCTTTATTTTACATAGTTTCGGCTTATCGGAAGCGGGCTCCTCGGCAACCAGTATTTCGCCGTTTTTTGTCGGATAAAATGCGGAGATGGTGTCTAGCCGGGCGGCCGACTTTCGGCCCATAATCTGACACGAGTCCGATTTGCAAGAGCCAAACACCACCTGCTGCCGGCCACTAGGCAAAACTTCGATGATTTGGTCGACGGTTGAAAATAAAACCGTACCGGTAGTAGCTACTTTAACCGCGTTCAATTGATTGTGGTAAATATTGTTTGGAAGTTGATCGCAATGGACCAATGCTCCAGTGATCAATGTGGTCCAGAAATCATCCGTCTCGAGATTTACCTTGAGAATAATATTTCCTTCTGGTCGACGGTCGACTAATATAAGTGCATGTTCGGTTGACGAGTATTCAATGGTTAAAATGGAGGACAACTGAATATCAATTAGTCGCTGTACCTCGCCGTGACATGGCGGCTGCCGCAGTGAATTGCGATTGGTCCGAGTAAGTAAATTAACCTTCGATCCATGCAGTCGGTAAATATCAATTCGATTCTGCAAAAAATACAAATTTTGGACCCGATCAACCGTGATCGGACCGGAAATTGTCGCACTCCGAAAAACTATTTCACTTTCACCCGAGGGCCTGATTTTCAAGATGCGGTTGGGAAATGTCAGGAAACTTTCTTGTCCGATTTGACTGGCGGCAAAGCCGATTGCATCCGGGGCTTGAAAGAAACGCTGCAGCGGCCCTTTGCCATTTTTTAATTTCCAAATTCCGGTATTTCGCGAAAACAATGTGATTTCCGCGTCTGACTGGTGGATTGCGTCAACTTGCTCGAGATTAAGCATTTCTATTGCTTCCTTCTGGTGGCCGAAATCAATGCGCTGTAATGTGTCAGATTTCACATGATATAACAGATTATTACGCAAGTCAAAATACGAATCAAACTCGGCGCGAAAACCGCCAAAATCTGAGTCTTCGTACTTGGGCGGCCGCTTGGCAATAATATCGGCACTGCTGTGCCCCCAAATATAGTCAGACTCGGCTAGATATCGACCGCCGACGAGTACTTCACATAGTCCCAGTCCATAAACGCGAGATCCAAAAATGTCAAAATAATTCCACACAAACTCCAGATTTATCACTTGGCCCGGTATGGCATTCGAGAGTATTTTCGTTCCAATTTGCGCGCCGTTGCAAAAAGCGCGAACCTCAATGAGTTCTGTGGCGGCGGTAAACTGCACATAAACGATGCTGCGGTCGGAACTGGGCGACATCAATCGCAAATTTATCGTTCCGTCTAGAATCGTCGAAATAAAGTCGACCCTTTTCGATTCAATATTGACCGGAAGCCGCACCGGGATTTTCGCATCAAATAACCGGGTCGACAAGTCGGTGCCAACATGCACACTGACAGGTGGTGGAAACCGGTAAAGTACTGGTTCATCTGTAGTGGTCATCATTCGAATGGGCGCTACACTGAAATAATCCCTTGCCGGGCAAATCACTTGTTCAACTAGGCGAAATCCCACGCGGCTAAAGGTTACTTCCGTACAAATCCGTTCAATAACCAGTTGATAGGTCCCGTCGAGTCGCGAGTAGCTTTTGCCATATTTGGACGCGACGGAAACCCCGGCGAGTGGGAAGGAGTTCACATCTCGAACCGTGCCGTGTAATAATGAAACCGCACCCGACGGGTTAAGCCGCGCATTCTGTTGGATTTGATTGAGTATCGAGCGAATTTGAGCACTAAATGACTCTAGTCGTCCGTTGAGCGTTAATCGAGCAGTCTGTTGACACGAGTCCGCCTTGGCACATGCTGGATTGGAGCAGCAATCTGGATCGACACAATCGGACAGGCCGTCATTATCATTGTCCAACCCATCAGTACAGTCCGTTTCCATTTTAACCGCACAGCTCGGCCCATGAAAGTCGGACGTGCATTGACACATCCAGTTTCCATTACTCAAATAGCAACTACCGTCATTTTCACAAATTGGATCACATCGGCTAATAATCGTCGCGTTGAGCTGCAGGGTCTTATCGCACGTGCTGCCTGTATAGCCCTCGTCACAGAAACAGGTGGCGGTAGAGGACAAATAGATGCCGTTTTGGCTACAATTATCACCTTCCTCGACAGTGGAACAGTCCAGGCCGGAAAAGCCGGCAAAACAGCGACACAAGCCCGAGGGCAGACATACGCCATTTTGTGAGCACAAATTTGGACAATTCTTTTGGTCACATTTTGTCCCCGTATATCCATCATGACAAACGCATTCTCCATTAATACAACTGCCGTTTGTGGAACATTCCCGGTCCTCGCATTGGTCACTTTTCACATGGCATTGCTCACCCTTCCACCCCGGATAGCAAACACACGAGGCGTTCGATGAGATGAAGCCATTTCCGGAACAGAGCTGTGGACAGACGCCAATCGAACAGTCGGACCCGGACCACCCGGTAAAGCAGGAACATTGCGACTCAAAACAGTGTCCGTTTTGGGAGCAGCCATTCGGACATGAGCTCTCGACACTCTCTGAGTAGAAGGTGAGGTAGCAGCTCCGCGCATTGTCATTCACAACGGATAAGTACCAACGGCCAGATGATAAGCCACGGGTTAATCGGCTTTCGTACTTCACTTGTCGGGCGCAGTCGCCGTCACACTCGCTCATCGGAACAGCATAAAAACCAGCTAAATAATAAGCGATTAGAGTCGAAAGTAGACAATTAATTCTAATGAAATGGGGTATGCGGTAGCCGCCTTCAATACGTGTATCAGTATATACAGTAGAAACTGTATGACGCCAAAATAAATAGATTAATATTATGAGAAAAAAGAATTGGTCGAACTTTTGTCTACGAATTACACTTTCTTGAAATAGTACTTGCAAAACTGATAAAATGATATCATATTATCCATTCATTTTGAAAAGTGTAATTACAGATTCGGATTTCCGAACAAGGTGTAATTTGTCGAAAAAAGTTCGACTAATTCACCTCACTTCATATAAAAATGAGATCAACAAGGTTTAAATGCTAGACAATTCCCGTGCCATTACATTTATCGGCACCGTTGGAATCTGGATAATGTGTTTTCTGGAAAAGGGTAATCTGCCGATATTTAGCGGTAAAATTAAAGTTTATAGTATATTTATGAATTTTCGGCGCATTATCCTTTCTCCGGAAAACAATTTTTTCGGATTCTGATAGTGTCCATCTTTTTGAGTTATTAGAGCTCGAAAGTAAAATCAAGTTGGCATAAAATCGACTACAAATGAAATGAAATTTACTCACCGAGTGACTCTAAGAAATCGTGCGCAGAGAGTCTAGGCGGGGTCTGTCGGCGTGCAACGACTGCAAGTGAACAATCGGCGCGATCCGTCCGAAATACCATATTGACATTGCCATCATTTGGAACATAAAGTATTATTGGAAATGACGTACCGGAAGCCACAAGTCCACCCAGCGTTGACCCAATCATGATCTCATCGGTGATTTCAAAAACGGGATCTAAAACAAATTTGGTTTATTTTACGCACAAAAAACGTGCCAATTGGACGACGCCTTAGACAAATTTCACCATTTTTAATGAGTTCTTTGAACTTTTGACATAACAAGATCGTTTTGACAATGGCCTTTATCTCGATGACATATTCAAGTGGTTGGAAACAAAATGCCTCAGAATTCAAAGGAGCCCAAAAATAACAGCAAAATATTAGTTCATACTGTAATACGCCTCCTGCTTCGTGATCTGGCAAGTATCACATCAAAAAAAGACTGCAAGATATCGGCCGACGGGGAAAACTGCAACATAAAAGCACAGTGCGACCACCCTTTTGATGAAAAAATGCCTCTAGAAATCTTAAAAATAACGGAACGAACTGAAAATTGCAAGATAATGAGACAGGGTGTGTATATACTATTTAGCACGAAAATTTGATTTATATTTTTTTATATCGAAAAATCAACAAATCAACTTAATGTAGACGACCCGGGTCTGTGTCCGCGTTACAAAATCAAGCGGAAATATAGATCTTATATATATATATACATATATATTTTATGGGGGTAATAAATCCTTACCGAGTAGACTTGCGCCACATGTTCCCATTTTTTCATCGGTTTCGATTATTTTTATACTTTCGCCAAAATGCGAACCCCTACTCGGCACCCCGCCGCCGCCAGTCGGCAAAATAAATTTCCACGTCACAATGCCGAGCACCGCCAGTAGTAAAATGGAGGCCGTCACCAATAGTAGGACCGCCGATTTCCATCTTGCACAAAAGTTCGATTTTTTCAATTGACTCGGGTCTGACGGCTGCCGGTGATGATTCGTCATTAGGAACGTCATCCTAAAACGTTTATTGTGTAAATATAGAAGCGGTAAATTTGGCGTGAAAATACAAAGTTCAAATGGAGCAAAGACAAAAAAACAAAAAAAAAAGTGGAGATATGATTCATCCAAATGTGCTTAATCCCTTTCGACGTAATTTCTGCGGTCCTTATTTAATTTGAGATAACAAATATACTCTTTGTTCTAGGGTTTCTCCATGTAACAAAGTTGTTCATTTAACAAATTTTAACAAAATGTCGGGAAAACAATTTAGAACGCAAAAATATTATTTATTAACCGTGCTTAAATGTAAGTATCCTTTAACGTCGGTTTTCTATTTTACTGTAGTATCAATTATGTTCCTAAATATCAATTCTTACTAATTTTGACCAAATAATGAATGTACACCACTTGCGCAGTTATCGTCAATTATACAGTAATCTTTCTAGCTTTCGTTATTTCACGCGTACGCCCTGCGCAGTTATCTTTCTATTTTTTTTTCAAAATACTTTCGCAAGCGGCATACATCTATATCGCAGCATTTTACGCTGTTACCTTTATTTTTTGTTACAAAAGTTTCTCTAGCCATATCAATTTGGTAGTAAAAAGGTAATTTTACCAAAAAAGTTTTTTCTGTAAATGACAAAAAAAATTGCGTTTTGTAAGATTATCAGATTAATGACATCACATTCACCAAGTGGCATGATTTTCCCGTTATTCTTGGTGAAATTCAACCGTTCAAGTTAAGTCCATCCGTCAAAAGTGGTTAAACGCACTAACAGATTCATTTCAAGAAATGTTTAGTCATCGTTTATGTTCAAACGCTCGAAACCAATTTTTTTGACAAAGTGGGTTTAGGAGATAACATTAGTCATTAAGGTCAGTTTTGTTTTCTCTACGAAGTCTTTTCGAATGTCCACAAACAGTATATTTGTTATCTAAAATTAAATAAGGGCCAGGGAAATTATGTTGAAACGGATTAAGTCAATATTGATGAATCACGCTTGCTAAAACACTGTTGACGCATGATTTTAGGTTTGTTTAATTACTCTGTGACAAAGCAACCCGAAAAAACGAACGAAAGAGTAGCCCCGCGAAACGGTTGCATAAAATGCCCATGTTACTAATTTCATGACAGAGCAGCCCCGCGAAGCGGTTGCTCAATAGGTCTATGT
Source organism: Oikopleura albicans (assembly GCA_004367875.1). Lineage (NCBI taxonomy): Eukaryota > Metazoa > Chordata > Appendicularia > Copelata > Oikopleuridae > Oikopleura > Oikopleura albicans. Next base: position 45,605 of record SCLG01000051.1, read on the forward strand.
AATTAATTAGCCCCGCTACGCGAGAAATCAACTTGATGACAAAATATCAACCCGTATGGGTGTTTAAAAATGACGGCAAACTATGACACAGCAACCCTGTAGAGGTTAAGCGGTGTGTATGCACATTAACATGATTCTTAGAATGACTGTTCTATTCAATCATCTTTGATACGACCTGCGTTTTAACGCTTAAAATTTAACCCACAAAGTGACTAGTAAAAGTACTCGAATACATAATCCCAAACGATGATTAATTATTTGTTTTTCTTGGAATGAGTCTGTTAATGATCTTAAGGCCGGTTTTTATGGTTGGTTTTAGCGTGAACGAAAGGCTAGAGGTACAAAAGCCTTCCGGTGAATAATAAATCCAATCACGCAATATGCTGCCCAATCCGTATATCTATTCATTATAATCCGGCTGACGTCAGTTTCGATGCCAAACTGTGTAAATTTGGCGTAATCTCTATGGCTTTGTACTCACTAAGGAGAAATTCGATTACCATAGTTTTGCACTATTCACTTCTTATTCCAGAAAATTTAAGTGGTGCCGGAAAAAACGCAAAAACCAATACATGGTCCTGGCGTTTTTTCTTTCGTATTTTATAGGTAGAAAGATTACATTTTTCTGCAATACACAGCTTCAACTGCTACAGAGCATTTCTTGACTAAAAATACATTTTTATGGTGAAATGCTCTCTACCGCCAAAAAGTGTCTTTTTTATATTTTTTATTTCAAATTCGACATCTACGGGTTGAACTGCTTTGTACGTGTAAGTTGTAAAAATATATTTATATTCTATGCAGAAAAACTGGAATCCCCGAAGCTAAACATACAAAAAATGTTGTAAAATTAGTGAGTAGGGCAACCCAGTGATTTTTGTTTTATTTCAAAATAATTCTAGATTTCGTATCCTGGTCTAACCGTCACGATAAACCGCATTTTCAAAATACCTACCATCTGGATTCCAATCTCTGGTTAACAGATCAATTAAAAAAGTCTTAATATTCTCTTTTACTCACTCAGGGTGCATTTTGGAAACCAAATTCGCGTTCTGTTCCCCCAAGCCAAAATCAGAACCAATATTCAAAACGATTATTTTTATAATTCCATGTCGCGAGATAAAGCTGACAGTTTTATATATAATTCTCTGTGGGAGTTACTTTTCATTATGCCGTCTTTTATACAAATTCCAAAATCGACTCGAGTTAAAAAAAAAACAAATCAATCTTCCATATATTTTCCCTCGTTTTACTAAAAAAGACTTACCCATTTTGATTCGTCCAGATTTGATTTTGATGATTGTTTCGAATCGAGCACGTCATCTGCTCCCGGGAGTAATCTTAGGGGTAAAGAACATTTTAGGAAAATTAATTTATGCCAATTAACATTTATTAAAGTTTAACAATTTTTTAACTCTTACCTCGAGCTTCGCTGGGAATCTGCTCGTAGTATGGCGCACCGCTAACCATGATCGGTCGAACCATAGCTAGAATAAAAATATTAATAAAAATAAATATATTTTTTGCTTGAAAATATTTTTCGAAAATGTGTGTTTATAGTATTTTTTTTTCTCAGAGAAATTTTAACCATCCGAAAAAAGCTCACATTTTAATACACTGGAAGCCAAATAACTAAGTGTCGAAAATAAAATCGGTGTAAAAAGCAAATTTGGAAAAAGGTAAATGTAAAAAAAGTTTATTAAGTCTAAAGGGCAAAATGGACAAAGGCTACATCGTCGAAAATTTTGCATTTCATTTTTTGAAGAAAAACAAATATGGAGAAAGGCAAATGAGGAGAAAAGAAGACTTCGTCCAAGCATTTCAACCATACTTTATACGGATTCTATCGGTGTCAAATATGACTCATATTCCCAAAGTACCATTTCTGTACAAAATTAACAACTTTTTAGCTGATATTTAGCCTTTGAAACTCATGTCTTTTAATGAATCCCATGACGTTATGTCTTTACATGCGAAACATGAAATTAAACTTGAAAATCTGAAAAATCTTAGAAGAGAAAATTTTCTTAATGTTTTCACTACCCTTTTTTTCTTTCTAATCCTATAGAAATTTTTACTGAGAATATATTAAACGTCCGTTACACTTTTTTACTTGTCAAAAGTTGTGTATTCGGTTTGCTTTTCATTTTCGACAAGAATAAATATTAATTCGGGGGATTAAACATCTATTTTTTCCGTGACATTGCAGATGTTTTGCAGGATTAACATTTACGTAAAACCCGTCGCGCCTGGTTAAAATCAAAATTGCAAAAAAAAAATTATCGATGTTACCAGCATGAAAATTGTACGACATTTCGATAAGCGCGATCGGGCACTGGTTGCGGTTTTTAAATCACATTAGAAAAAAAAACTACATCAATAAAAAATCAAGGGAAACGGAAGAAATATTATAATAACTGCCTGTTTATATTTGATATATTTATTCCCGTTTAATCAACATGGAACCTTTTCTATTTTTATTCCTACGCCGCAATTATTGACTTTTGGTACCAAAATTTCGTCTTTTGGGGCGTCTACATGTCCCAACCATTCCACCGTTTATTATCCTTCATATTTTTTCATCAAAAATATTAAATTTAAGATATAAATTTAAACTTAAAAAAATGGCATAGACAAAACAGTCAAAAATTTCACAAAATAGAGACAAGTATATACTGTAATATGTTTAAATTAAAAAAGAACAACGTTAATATAGCCTATATTCATGTGATATTAATTTTTTGAAAGATTCATTTTTAATACATCGCTTGAAACATTGGATTGGTATTCAAATGTACCCATACATTTTATTTGTTAAAAAAAATACTGCATGTTAAAAAACGGTAATCGAAATGTGCGTTTAAAATTGGTATTAACAATGGGTCCCTCTATCTTACAAATAATACAACTAAGTAATTTGTTCTACAAAATGTACATCGTTTATCCATGGACATCCATACGGCCCCTACTCATGTAGTCTGTCTTCAACCACAGTAGCACGTTCCACTCGTTGAGAGTTCACTAGCACAAATTAAGAAAAAAACCTGAAAAAAAAATAAAAACCCAAAGAAAATACCACCTCGCCCAACAAAACATCGAACATAAGTTCACCGCGCAAATAGAGTCTCAGAACCGCAAATGATAAGCCAAGGCGACTCAAGTACCCGAATATATTAAAAAAAACGAGGTAACTAGATTGGATTTGTAGTTTGTGTTGGATACATGTCAACTAAAACCATACTCCATGCGCTAATGAATAATTAATTGAAGCAAGAATCAAATTAATGTCAATCTTCATCCTATTTGTGTTCATTTATAGTTGGCCTAAATAAAAACAGGCTAGAACGACTAACATTAACAACCCTGAAATAAAACTGGAAATAATAAACACACCCCTCTCAGGATATAGGCAGGCGGTTATGAAAATTATGCGGTCGTATTCTAGAATATTTTTTAATCATCAATAACAAAAACAAGCAATTTTGAAAAAGTAACCCCAATGAAGAAGGCCCTTTCATATCAGCCTAAATAATCAGCCTAAAAATATTAATAATGTACAAAACTGTATACAATAACCCCAATGAAATGAGTGTTATTTACTTCAAATAACCATACATTATTAATCACGACCATTATTTTCATAACATGCCACGAAATCCAAAAGAACCCAAAACTTACTTTCACGCATTCACCTAACCAACAAGATACTAATCTTCGACAAAAGTTGAATTTCTCTATTTTTAAAAATTCAAATTCTAAAAACGCTGGGAATCATATTAAGGACGGGCGTCATTTTTTATCATTGTTGCACGACATTGAAATGTTTGATTAACACCTGCCGCACATTTTTTTCTGGTGCTGGAATATTTTTCTATGATTCAGCACTGATTCGCGGTTAATTCTTCACATAACTTTTTTTTATCACAAAAGCATTTTTTCGTGAAAATAAGAATAAAAAAATATGTTATATAAACTTAAATTTAGCCTTAATTTCTGAAACCACGTATACCTGATCAAGCATATGATTTTTATTGCAGCTTTTTTATTGAAATTCAAAATTTTGTAAAATTTTTATAAAATAATTTCGGTCGTAGCTTAACGCGACAATAAATTGCTCATTTATAAATATGTTAATTATAAATGAGCTTTATTTTATATTGTCGACGACCGAAATTATTTTGTTTTTTTTTACCAATTTTAAATTTCCTAACAGGGCTCGGCACGAATGGCTTTGGCACATGGCTTGGCTTGGCTTGGCTTGGCTTTTTGTGTGCCAAACCAAGCCAAGCCAATTTTTTTCGGAGGGTCAAAAAAGCCAAGGCAGCCAAGCCAAAAATTTTTCGAGAGGGGAAAAAAGCCAAGGCAGCCAAGCCAAAATTTTTCAAAAGGGGAAAAAGCCAAGCCAAGCCAAGCCAATGAAAATGCCTGGCTTTGCCGAGCCCTGTTTCCTAAGTCAAATTTAGAATATAGAATATATACATAACTTGAGTTAATAGTTCAAGAAATGAAAATTGTTTGAATTAGATAACCTGACTAAGTGGTATTAAGAGCAAAACAAAAAACTCGGATGTATACACCCAAAATTCTTAAAAAAATTGTTCAAAAAAACAAAATCGGAAATGTTTTATCTGAAATGAACTGAAACCATACAACAAACATTACAACGCTTTTAAAGAACGCGCAAGACGTTTAATATGAGCATCTCCCCGCACCTTTATTTCAGCCTTAATTAAAATCAGAAAAGTGGCAGCCTGGGCAAAAAGTGTCAACCTTCTTGAACCGTTGCCGAAGGCGTGTCAACTATCATTTGCCTAGTTTATCACTATTGAGTCTTTTGTTCTCAATTTCGCGGTCTGAAAGATATCCTTAATAAAGGCCAAAAATATCGCAAACAAAAAAATCAATGAAAAGTCAAACAATAATTATAAGGGTCATAATCACACAACTTGTCAATGGTACACGGTCGACGCACAATTCCGAGTTGGTTCAGCGAATTCGGCAAACAATTACTACTCGCTTTCATCACAAAATAAGCAAAAAAGCCTCACTTGTCCAACGAGATGACATGCTCGCTACATTTGTTAGGGGTCCATTACTGCCAAACCCGCATACAGTTTATTCCCACTGTATACACTGCTCATTGTCATTCGGTTTCTGTACTATACGATCTAGTAAAGGGATCGAACAACGTCCAATTTTGCCCAAAAATTAATTCCACTCACATAATCACAGAAATCACGCAAATCACAGAATGCGCGGTTTTACTCATCCCGATATTTTCAATTATTTTTCACAACATTTATATTCATAATCATTTATTAAATATTAATATTAAAAATAAAAACAATACGCATAAAAGCGCAAAATTGTGTGCTAGAACTAGTAACCCACCGAAATCCCAACATATAAAAACAGCCCCGTGAGGCGAGAATTAAAATAATGATCAAGAAACAAGATCTAATTTCCCAAAATAACGCAGCTAAACGTAAAATTATTTGATGGAAAAAATCGTATAATTTGAAAATATTGATAGTTTTTATTTGATCAAAATATTGTCAACTTATTTCAAACAATTTTACGGAAAACGTCAGGGCTACCGCGCCAAAATTGTTAGGCAACAAAAAAGATAAAGAATTCGCTACATTTGTTGTGGCTCCATTACTGTCAATCTCGTTTGTATATTATGATTCGACTTAACGATGTAAAATACATGTCAGATTAAATTATTGATTCGGCGGAGATTTGCTTTGGCAATTCACCACTTGGCCATTGTTTAATACCCTATTTTTCAAATGCACTATTTACTATACCGTTTTAGTAGAACGGTTTTAGCAAAGAAAAACGATCAAGGGAAAATGTGATTTGAAGATAAACAAGTCCTTATCTTTGGAAGGTACATTTAAAGCCCGTTTATTGTAAAGAAAAATGCGATATGCCGTTCATTCTATACAATTTTAACAGAACTATACGATCTATGAACTGTTAAAAAAATCAACGTATGAAAAATGTACTTCTTGCGCCTATTTTGGGCACTTTTGCTTCCTAAAAATAGTTTCCGAAGTAGGCACTTTAGATAAACGTATTATACGTCAAGGATCAAAATGTGCCAGGTTACTCAGAAAAAATATAATGTTGATCTTCGACTGATATAATATTCGACTATATAAAATGAGAAAATAAAATAATGAAAATGCAATCCTAATAAACCTAAATGACAAAGAAAAGTCATTTTTCATTGTTTTATTTATTCTAGATTGTGGCAAACTTTCATACGGAAAAAAATTATTACATAAAAGGCGTTTCAAATGAAAATTCGCGCGAAGAAAAACGTAAAAATCATTTTAAAGTCATAAATCGTTTAATTCCACACAAACCAAATTTATTCCCAATAACGCTGTTCCTCGCCAAAGCATGGGCTGGGTTAAATAAAGATAGATAAATGCATAAATTCCAGCATTTTTAATTGCACTTATCGTTTCAAGTAAAATTTAGAGGGCACGTCTTCAGTACACATATCGTTGCCGATCAAGAACCTTAACTGGCGAAATAAAAATGTCGTAAATAATCCACAAAAATTGAGACAAAGTACTCTAACATAGTAGTTCTATTTTTTTTGGTCGGATGTTTAAGCCAGTATTATTTTGGCAATACGTTTTATACTACTTGAAAAAAAATTAAGTAGTCCCGCTGAATCATGATACCCCGTAATGTTGACAGAAGCACCCGTGTCAATTGACTTCACCAAGTCGAAGACATTTTTCTTCAAAATGAAAAAAAAGTCAAACTTGATAAATGAGGTCTTGTTTGGCATTGCAAATAATACAAGAAAACTAAGATAAATGTCGTTGTTACATGATTGATCGATTAGAGATCATTTTTTTTTCTGGTACGAGTTTCCAAACGGTCATTTTGTTCGATTACTGTAGAGATAAATGAAAAAAAGTTTGTTAAAATGGCTAAGTCGCTTTTTCAAAATGCCTTTTAGTCTAAATCATTCAAATGGCCTCAACTAGTACTATTTTTCTTACTACATTAAACCAAAATATATTTTTTGCTAATCTAATGGACAAAGGGCACTTTTCGGTTCCCAAAAAAGCGACCGTCATGGGATAAACGACCGTTATGGGATAAGAGCCCCTCATGAGGTTAATTTGGGGTATATAATAAAGTGTCTCAAAATGGTTCATTAAATTTTGAAATGTGTAAATTTAATAAAATGTTATACAGTTATGGATGCGAGAACTTGACACTTTCACTTGTATAAGACTTTTTATATATAAATTTCATAAGGTCACATTTTTCAAACATAGTTTCATTTGAAAAAATCACTGTTTTCAGAAACAAAGCATGATTATAGGGGCATTCTGCACCAGCAAAATGATAGTAACCCACGTTTTTTGTGCAATTTTTGGGTAAGTACTCCCACGACACATTGATTACGTCCTAGCATCCTTTACATCAATTGAACCAAAAGCCCTCAAAATTCAAGGACGTAAGATGACGTTTAGCTAAATACTTTTTTTATACATCAGTGTATAAAAATTTGTTTAGATCAAATCATTTCCCCTAAAATCACATAATGTCGAGCATCTGCGCAAAAATATGGATAATGCCTTTTATCCATTTGTAGCATTTAATTGGAGAGCCTATTAATAAATTTCTCATTTTATGGAAGGGATCGAACTACGCCGTTTTAGAAAGCAAAACGGCTTATTTTTGAACACGGGAAAACAAATTAGCGGACCATTATCACACTCTCGTATCGAAAATTAACGGAAAGTGGATCCACCTGGATTTCAACTATGACTTGGAGTCAGTCCAAACGGCCCTGTCTCATAAAAACCTATGAAACTGCATTAATTCCAGAATTTAAAAATATGGAACACCTTTGAAATTAAAAAAATGTTAAATTTAACCGGTCACCGGACACATGGGTGTAAATATGACATTGATAAAATGAATTCGATGAAATTTTGACAGATCAAAGGTTTTCAGAATATACAATACAAAATTATATGTAACAAGGCTGACTAATGATAACAATTAGAATCGACCATAATTTGGAATAAAAGATTTGTAACATTATTAAAAAAAATTCCTGCAGTTATTTGCGGTTCTGTCCGGATAATTGTGTTGATACAATTTAAATGTCTACTTCACGAAAAAATCATTAAAAAAAATCTTGAAATATGACCCCTTTGGGTTAGCAAAAAGGGTTACATGAAATTTGACACCCTTTTTAAAATCGTGTCAAATGACAAATTTTATATATTATAGACCCTACCTTACACATACACGAAGATGCATCATGGACCATGATTCATGGTGAAAAGTCCGAAAATTGCCGTAGAACAGTCAAGAAAAGTTTTGCCAAAGACCTTGAAAAGATTTTTTTTCTGATTAAAAGATACTCAAAAAACTAAAGACTACAGCCGACAAAGACCAAAAGACGAGAAGTTTAAAGTACACTCAACTCTAAAAAGTAGCTGAAGGGTCATTGAAATCTCAATAAACGTTTGCAAAGTATCGCGTGAATAAATATGATCACATCATCGATTTCAAACACTTTCTCACTTAGCCGATGAATACAGGAACCGTTCGATCAACGATTAAGTGAGGTAGAAACTTACTGGCTAAAGATAGACCCTTAAGACAAAATTAAGATTATATTACCAATGTCTAAAATGACAAATTGTTTCCATTTCTGTGGTTAAGGTTTAGCGAGTTCATTTACTCCCATGGACCATGCACGATGGTGCAGAAATCACGCAAAATATATGTTAAATTACATGTAAAAAAATTATCTCAAACATGTAAAACAGTGAACTGGAGTTTTTCTAATACAGATGGCGCGCTAGAGTTCATTTAACGCTATCTAGAAATTTATGACACACAATATATTTTTAATAGCACCTGGTAAACTGAAGCAAAAAAACGTAGTAAGAAATGCTATATATTTTGTAAGACACTTTGTAAGAAACCTTGTTTTGACTTAGAAATCGGCAATTAACCCAACATTTTCAATGAGACAAATACTGTTGTCAGTCATAATTAGCATCTGCGGAAGTATGGCATAAATAGAAGCGATGCGATTTTTTTGCTCCTGTCAAGTATGCCCATTTTCGCAATAATCTAATTGTATTCCGACTTTTTCAACATGCGCATACCCACCTACACGAATCTGTGTTTGTTGGCTCGTGTTTTAAGGACCAATATTTCGATAAAAATAACCTTCCTTTTCAATTTAAAGAAAATTAATGGAGCAGCTATTATTTACCAAATTAGTAACATTAGGAGCAACTTATAAAAATATTTTTTAGTATTTTTAAAATGTTTATCAACCAAGTTCGCCATGGAACACATTATTTTGAAACAATTTTGTACACTTTATAGGCTATATCTTATACATGGTATAATGCCCGATTTTCAAGTTGCTATAATTTACCGCGTAAAATAACTTTTAAGGGTAATCCGACAATGTGAAGTCTATGGTACCAATTAAAACTCTCCAAATTGTACCGGTTAAGAATAAAACCGGGATCACCGCCAAAACAGCGCATATTTTGATAATTAAGACGGTAAAAGATTTACTGTAAATGTTACTAAAACGATCAGATTCATCATATTGAATCAAAGAATCGTGACTTCAAAGTAGTCTTTTAGGACTTAGACTGTTTAACAAAAAAAAACTTGGACAATCGAGGGCAAAAATCAGAGAAACCAAAAAAAAAATCAAGCGACTTATGCATTAACAAAAATGGATGATCTATTCGTCTTCTGTCAAAACACGTTACTTTTCAAAGGGGATTAAAATTTGGGTGCTTCATCTACCGAATTTCTTCTTTCCCTCCTTTTTTTCTTTTTTTTTGGTCGTTTAACAAATATTTTTTGTGTAGTTTTGATTTTGGATGGAGTCCAATTGTCTGATGATTGGTGACACAAGTCCGAATAAAATATTAAAATCTCGCTTTCAATTTTTCTTTCTTTTTTTTTTATTTTGCTTTATTCAGTAACGCGCCTGTGACTTATTTTTTGGGCGCGGAAAGAGGTCATTTGCAGGTTGATTTACTTTTTGAAGATTAAATGTATAGATATATATTATACATATATAGATATATAAATATATCGAGTGATATACTAGTAGACATAAAATGAATCAAATTTAATATTCAACAGAAAAATCTATTTACGATTGACCGATCTGTCTGATTAAATATAAAATTTATAACAACATATGTTCAAGGAAGTCCTGTTAAAATACATTAACATTGATACGTGTTTCACAACGCCAATTCGGTATCATATTTTAAATAAGAATTTAGTGAAATCTGTCCACTGAGGCAACTTACATATCCATCATGTTTTAACTCGTCTCCTACATGGCTTGTACAAGTCAAATCGCGTCTGCTTTTTGCCCCTACACTTTTTCTTATACATGGCATAATTTTACTTTTTTAAAACACGTGGGTGTATAAAAGGCGTATTTTGGTGTTAGCTTTCCATATAAAAACTATTTTTAAAATTGACGTATTAATTTTCTAGAATTAAAAAGAGCAACTTTTGGGCTTTGACATACATAAATAATAAATTACAGGTAGTCTGGTTATAAGATCGAGCCCTAAAAATGACATGACATTAATACAGTTGGAAAAACTGACTTGACCTTATAACCATCTGATTTTTTTTTCACAATAAGACCTTAGTGCTGGGAAAAAGTTCAAAAAGATATGATTTAGTCAAAAAAGATGACTTGACCTTAGTTCCAGAAAAAAAAAACTTGACCTTTGTGCACACCCCCTGTATGTTATGTTTGTCCGTAATACACGCACGGGTTCTAGAAAAAACATTCCCGACGCCCTGGGCAATCGGTAGCTGAGAATCTGAGTATCAGTATAATACTGTAATTATTATACATTATGATCTTCGAGGTCTGTTCATTTATATTTTTGATGTTTAATCCGAAACTAAATATGTTTTAGATCGAAACTGACCATTTGAGCGTCCCCTGGCTCAAATAAAATTTTCGGCTAATATTTAAATATCCAATTCATCGAATAAAACGGAAGGGAAATGCAAACCCCGCATCGAATATAATATATTGATTAACAATTTGTCAGAATCAAAAATTAACCTTCACGATTCGTTAACGCTGCGTTGTGGCGCAGGTTTAATCTTAATAAATTCACCCCACGATTAACCATTTGTTCCGTTTCATCCGGCGCTTGTTATTAAATTTAGTCTCCTTGGTTCAACATTTAAAAAAATGTAAAAAATCAAATAAATTATAATTAAATTTGGTTTGATCTGTTTAATCAAGTCAAATTACTTCACTAAATCAAACCCGTTTTGAACGAAATGGGTACAAAAAATAAGACAAATCTTGTTTTGCAACATCAAACTCATTTACACAAAAAAGACAGTAAATTGAAGTTAAAATATTTAACATAATCCTAAATAATTTCTAATTATTTTTTTTTAATTATGAACCAATTTACATGTTAGTAAAATGACCCATACACCTGAAAAACATTTTTGTTACCTAAAAAACTTTATTTTTTTTCGAAAAAACATGTCTTTTCGAAATTTTTATAAAAAATCATGTATTTTTAAAGGTAAAAGTTTAACCGCCATTTTGTTTTTCGCACATGAAAGCCACCTCCAATTAGCTTATGTCAAAATTTTAAAATTTCAAACCATTGAAATTTAAGAGTATGGCCTATTTTAAATCTAAAGTGAAAGGATACGTCAAACAAGAACATTTATAAGGGTAATTCCAAAATATCGCATACACATGGATAAATTATTAAATCTATTTTGTTTTTCAACAAAGGCGCCGGTGCCGCGACCAAATTCTGGGTTTTGTGTTTATATTAAATGCGGGTGTGTTTACAAAATATAGGAAAATGTGGCCCGGGATCACCTAATTTCAGCCTTGACCAATATTGTGTTTGTGAATTTGCAGTAAGATAAAACGGAAACCGAAAGATTTTTTTGTATACTAAAAATTGGCACGAGCCGTCGTTTGTACGTAAAAAATTATTTTACAGAAAAATGATAGACGCAATTTAGATTTGAAATGTTTGGATTACTGGAGCGATCATCGTATTTAACGTTTTATGTACTTTTTGGAAAAAATTAGTTAACGGGGGAGGGCAATTTAATTATTGTATTTTAAATAAATATGACAGAGGGTATTATATCCGTTGGTCTGGGTGAAAATAAGTTATGGTTCATAAGTTATGGTCTTGGAGAACTTATGGTATGGGGGACCCTATAAGATCATAATACCGTATAGCGGAAATAATCTCAGACATTACCGGTATAACCGATTTCTTAACCAGTACAGACCAATTTACAGATTACACAGGTATAAAAAGGGGCATTATTGGTCCTCGTGGTCTTCAGGGGTTAAACTAAGACTAGTGCCCGTAGTAAATCAAATACAAACATCTAATATCTTTCTTAACCCACCGGTTAAATTGGAGCCTTACTGCTGAATTTTCCACTAGAAATTAATTACCTAACGGATGCTAGAAAATCTTTTCTGTTACACTTTGTATTTTGAAACTTTCGTTCTCTTCAAAATGAAATGATTGTTGAAATTAGGATCACTTTTTGTACACCATTGAACTAATCTGGTACTAATTGTCAAAATTTTACTTACTTTAGTCAAGCAATAAGACTGGAATTAATATTCCAGTACTCTTAATGTACATATTAAAGTCCCAAAGGTACTTTAGATATGACTTGATCTAAATGTCTCGTTTGCTTCGGCAAACTTGAGTCCCATATTATCCACATAATAATTTATAATATGGATAAGATGGGCCCAAGTTTGCTGACCAAGCGCAAATTTTAGTTATAATTTATAACCGCGGTTTGGCTATTGATACGGTACCGGTTTAATACAAATAATCTCCAATTACAAGACGGTAACTGGCCAAAAGCACATGACTAAAACAGGGTTATATTTTGCGGATGAGATCAAATATTGCGGATGGGAACAAAAAAAAGCTAAAAAATATTCTGATTTTACCATAAAAGTATAAAAAAATCCGATTGATATTGTCAGCTAAAATTTTCGAAAATACTGTGTGGTCCAACAAATGTCCGCACGCAAATGTCCGCACGCAGTTTTATATTGTTTCAGCATGAAAAGTGCGTGTAAAAATTTGTTGTGTCTGATTTATTGTTGGAACACAGTGTAGTCACCACACGGTAGTTTCGTACAGGAGTACACTTTAACGTTACTGATCCGAAAGTTAACTGCAATTTTCCGTTATTGAGGGTAATGTTCTCAATGAAATCAATATACGTACGTTATTTAGGGCCGTGGGACATAAGTTCTCAGTTTTTATCATGGACAAAAACCTTATCGTACTTTTTTAAACCATTTATAACACCGATGTCTGATATTTGTTATCTCTTTCAGTAGTTCGCAAGAAAACAGCAAAATCTATCTCAAAACATCACTTATCCAATTCCAGAAAAAAGCCAATTTGTGAAACGATAATAGTGTCAAACACACGGCCAGCGTTTTCGCGGCAACACATGGCAAATTCAATTTATCGAGGTGGCAGAGGGCAATGAGAAAGCAGAAAAAAAAAGTCAGAACTAAGTATTCGACGCAATAAGAAAAAAAGAACCAGATACAAATTTGCCCNTCTCTGAGCACGGGGTCAGACTTCTACTCGTCTCCAGTGTTGGAAAAGTTGGCTAACGCTCCAAATTTCCCCAACGCCCAACGCAAGCGTTGGCCAACGCTCGGATTTTCCCCAACGCCCCACGTTCCCAACGCGTTGGTCTGCTGCTCGTCTCTAATCGTAAGTAAAATATCTTTTTTGGTCCGGGGGTCGTGCTTGGGGGTTAACCTAAAAACTGCGCGCATTCAATCAATTGGAAGCTTGGGAGTTAATTTCTCCTCAAAAGCCGTGTATGCAAATTGGACCACAAAAATATTACCAATACAAAAGCAATCAATAACCACGGTCGGCAATTTAATTGCTCACACTTTTTTTATGTTTGAATATTGAAAACCACAAAATCTTCAATTAAAAAATTGGTTTTATGCTCTTTTTAGTATCGTGTCGCTGTTTTTTCTGTAAATTCTGGTGTTCGACGAGCCACAAAGAATGCATGAAAAAGTAACGCAGCCTTTGATTAGTGCGGAAAGAGATAAAACGTAATTATCAATCTCCGTTTTCACCATGTACCTTTTAGATGTTATTTTTTTTTACTTTTTCAGACTATTTTGATACGAAGGCAAAAAATAAATAAACCTTGTCTGTAATAGATTTCTTATCATACGAAAAAACAAGATAAATTACTCGCATATCAGTTATTTATTATTTAAAACTGGAAATAATTTATATAATCAAGCTCAAAAACAAAATTAAGAAAAAAAACGCGTAGGTCAATGGACTCAGCGTCTCTTGAAATTCACATCTTCAACCGCAAGAGAACAGTTATTGACTTCGAAAGAGTTTTCCTGATTAAAAAATGCTCTCTAGCGCTATAACACGTGCATGAAGAATTCAAAACGCGCCTGAAATATTGGATTTTCATATTTTTAAAGCCATATCTTTTATATGCTATAATTTTGGTGTAGCATTATCGTATCTGGAAAACATATACTGTATGATATACATTTCATGTCTATATAAATAATTATTCATAGTGTTCTGCACAACGTGAAACCGAATCAACTTACTTTTCCGCCGTTATTTCTCTTTCTCAAAATGCAATTGTGGTTAAACGAAATCAACCACATATGCGGTGAGGGGTTTTATATTTGCATGTTACAGCCTAGTGGGAGTAGTGTTGGCATGTTGCCCAGACCCAGACTTCTGCATATTTTTTTTTCTGTCAATTACCGATATTGTCCATTTTCATAATGAGTTTTGGCGCGATATATAACTCGATATTATCGCTAGGCTAAACAAGCAAAAAAAAATATGTGCTTGTACGAGATCGTGTTTTTTTTTGCGCCCTGCCTTTTCCCAGCGATGAATTTTTTATGGGAAATAAAAAAGGAGTCCCCCTTTAAAATATTAAAATGCTCACAAATTGTATAAAACAAATATTATTTAGAGGTATAAGTTTTACAACTCTGAATATGACTCATAAAAAGTTTTTTTGGGGAATCGATTGATCAATGTGACTTAAATAGTGCTTAAATTAAAGTTGCTTGCGGACAAAAAACATATAAATCAATTTGTTAAATTAGTTTATGGAGATTAATTCTCAATTTATTAGAATTTTAAAATTATTGTTAGCGCCTTAGATTTTAAGCGGACTAGCTCATGGCAATTGGCACATTTTCAATTTACGATTTGATCACAGTGACCGGTATAGGCTTAGTATACCGTATAGCCAAAAATTCATGCAGTACAAGTTACCTGCGCGGTTAACTTACACTTTTTAGAAATTTTATGGACAACGACTTTATGTCTGATCGGTTTATTACGTTATTTCTACATTTGAAACCCATACCTTATTGAAGCGTCCCTTATTACGGCCTCTTCGTGCAAAATTTGGGTAATCGGATGTTCGTGAAAAAATGTTCAAACTTTTTTGCGATTTACCCAATTTAATTGTTGAAATCTGATTTTGGCTCCCAGGAAACATAATATCACAATTGTCACACTTCCGGTTACCGGAAGCATGAACAATGTACTACATTTACAAAAAAAAAATGCAAAAACACCCCTAACCAGTTATCATAACACCAGTTATTCAAATGCCCTACCCAATTATCTTAAGCAAATTCAATTATCTCGACAATTTTTCAGCAGGTCGTGTATGCAAAACACGGTTTCTAGGAGTTATTTTGAGATCCACAAAACTAGTTACACCCTAGTCTGCCATCAATTTTGTCGTTATTTCAAATACCTGTAACTTAGTTATTGTTTCTCTAAGTAGGTCTACTGAATGTAGTTACTGAACAATTGGCTTCTCGCAGGTAAAACATATACGGAGAAAAGCTAAATGATATTTCCACGTACTAATTATTTAACTGAGGTTAATTTAGAAAGCTATGAATATTCAAACAGGCTATCAAAGCGGTAATTAGGAATCGACCACAAGTTAAAAAACGAACTGTTTCGCTTTTTTTCTTGTATAAGTCTTGTTTGAGTATCATTTGGTAAGCAGGCCCTTCTTATATGTTCAAGTTAGAAAACCATGAAATAATTATTTCAGTCTACAGTTCCATTCAAGCCTTGAATTTCAAGGGCTTGAAGGGAAAAATGAAGAAAAAATGAAATAAAAGAAAAAGCGGTCCTGATGGAATTACCAACCTCGAAAATACCCTTTAAAAGGAGCGTCCGTTATGGAATAATCAGGTTGTTTGACAAAAAAACGTCCATTATGAGAGTAAGGACTTTAAAGTTTATTTCAGGCTACAGTTATATTGAAGGGCAACCAAACAGAAAAAAAAATAAAATGGAAAAGCGGCCCTAATGGAATAACCAACCTCCAAAATACTCTATAAAACCGCGTCCGTTATGGGAAAGTCACGTTTTCTGACTAAGAAAGCGTCCTTCATGAGAGGGTCCGTTATCACAGCGTCCCTTATGGGAGTAAAGACTGTAAATATCATTACGTATGTATATCATGATAGTTCCATATCATATGGACCATATAGTTCCATTCAAGAGCATGGAGAAAAAACGAAACAGAAAAAAAATAAAATACGCCCAACCTCGAATCTGGTTGACGCGCGAGACAAATGCAATTTTCACTTCAGATCCTCCTTATTTAGCATGCATAAGAAATCCCAC
>SCLG01000051.1:83748-125032 GCA_004367875.1 Oikopleura albicans
TTTTTTGGTCATTTTCGCCAAAGAAAAATAGGCAACGATTAAGTCGCTTTGATTCAAAGTATTCAAATTATGAGCTTCTCATCCTTTCAAGTGCGAATTAAATTGGTAAAATTAGTCCTCAAATCTACATCCGGTTATTTAATTCACAGACTGGTAAAATCTGTTATCTAACCTGCTGCACATACAGTAGTTTATACTTGGTCTGAGCTTAATTACCATGGATTTAAATGATCTTAGCTAATTAATGAATGAATTTTATTATTTATTAATTATTGAATAAATAAGTTAATTAAAAATAGGTCTTGCGATCGAATAAAAGAAACATTTGTTCGCATAAGGCTCGGAATAACTGAATTCAAACAGCTTTATGTAGTGGTAAAAATAAGAATTTGTACGTATAAGGCTCGGAATAGCTGAATTCGAACAGCTTTGTATAGTGGTCGAAACAATTGGGCGGAATTGGCCAATGAGAGAAAATAGAAACACAGAAAGGCTGAAAATCTATGAAAACCGCTTTTTAGAGTAAATTATTCGAATTCTAGAGAATAATCTAATTTGATTCATGATATAAAAATTCTAACTATGAAATACAACAATCAAAAAATTTAATTCGTTTATTTTAATTAGATTAAACCAATCAAATTATGTCAAGGTCAGATCGAGTGACCATCGGGCGACATCCGGTCGTTTTTTTTTCGGAAAAACAACATTATGATTGCGTAATAATGATCAATTGTATTTTTCGTCTGTTTCACATAGTCAAACAAATGCTGTAAAAACAACTTATCGATTAGAGAGAAAAAAGTTTGAATTAAATTTGTCAGCATGGGTCGTGAGACGGTCCGAGTTTTCTCTTGTGTTTCAATTTCCGACGCAAAACTCAAACAAATTTTCTGCTCATTCGTTAACTAAATTGTCAAGCAAAAAAGGGGGGAACACCAAAAAATAAAGCAGTTCTAACTTTAGGACACCTGTAGTTTATAATATTCGAATGGACGAGAGCAAAACAGTTAGAGACCCTAACCCCCGCGTGCGAATGATAAGATCTTGGCTTTAAAAATGAGAACATTTGGGTGGACCGGGGAGATGTTCTGATTTGTTTGAGATAACCTAATCCCATCGTGAACGATAATTGATGCTCTTAAGGGTGCGGCGGATAATGTGGCAGCTTCAACGGCGAGTACATTGTGAAAGCGAAACGAAACACCTATAGAATCATTACCAAAAATTTTTAATCGTGAGAAAAATACTCTGTGTATGGTAGGCTTTTAGAAGGACCTAAAAAGGGAAAAGGCTTTATTCTCTGAAACCTAAGTTATCAGACTGCAAGATTCGTTCTAGGTAAATTTCCCATTTTTTATATCATTGAAGCTGCGACATTATACCGTATAAGAAACTATGGGCTAGTTTTTTTGTGTGGCGGAAAGGTGTCTGTTATTAACACAAGGTGCTAATGATTTATTATTACTTCAATATAAAAGTGGCCTTTATTCTGACGCGGAGTGTAAACTTATATCAAAATTTAATGATAAACATGAAAATACGTATCATACGGATGAGCCCACTAAGGTCGCTTTTTTGATAAGTTTGGAAAACAGAAAGGACCTTAATTAGAGTAAAGACTGTAACCATAATTGTAATTTGACAAAATAGGTGCTAAAACATTAATTTTGTCTTAGGTCGGTGGTACTTTAATGCGCAACTGAGCCGGCAGGAAACCATTATTCAAAGCAATATGACAGACATTAATCCCGAATTAACCACCCGGGTCAACAACTGATTATTTACCTAGTCAATAAGTTTGTTATCGAAAAAAAATAAATTTGACAAAAAAAAAACACCCGCTGTGCTCACACTTCGAACTTCATTCTCAAACTTGGGCTAATTTGTTCGTCAAATAACAATATAATTATTTCAAACTGCGAAGCTATTTGACAAGATATTTAGCGGTGTGAATTTTTTTATTAAAAAAATCGTTTTTTTTTCGCGGGGTTAAAAAATCAATTCAATGCCGCTACGGAAGATATATAAAAAACGGGAAAACGAAAAAATAACGACAATCTACAGCCAAATATTTAAACGTAAGGACAATGAAAAAAAAAACACAAAAAACATATTCATCAAGCCAAATGTTTTATAAATCTGTATTGGCTCAATAAATAATATAAAGATATAATTGCTGGACAATATCTTGGATAAATCGTTTTTATTGTCTTATTCATTACAATAAAAATATTCGGAAATAAAATTGAAAATACAAAAAAAATATTTCGCCAGCCAACTGTTAGTGTATATATTTGCATAGGGATAGTTATAACTTATAAGGTCAATTTTTATTTTAGAACGAAATTTCGTCATTTCATTTGAAGTTACTCTTAGTATTTTATTCGGCGTTTTTCGTGAATTTCCGCCATCTTTTCTACCGCATTTTCTAGATGACGATATTCAAGTTTTTGACATGCGGAAAAAAACTTGAGCTTGGCTATCTAGAAAAAATACGAAAGAAAAACGGCAGGAATTCATATACAACGCTGAGTAGCAATAATCGAAAGCTGGCAGATTTCAAAAACAAAATTCGAAGAATGTTTTTGATACGGGTCCGCATGACGCGTTCAAGAATTATATTGTTTAAGAAAACCTGATTTCTTTGTTAGTTGCAAAATTTTTTGAAAAATCTTATGATATCATATTATTTTACCGAAAATCATATTTTCGGATAGTCAACCATTTAATTTCCACTTATTTGTATTATTAATTGAAGCAGCGAAGACTGAAATCTATTTAGGTGTCCTTATAAGGCCTTATAGCGAAAATTTAATTAATATTCTCCAACGATTGTAGATAGTGTTATAATATTTTTCGCCGGCCTAAATTGGAATTATCAGGGTCCAAACTTTTCATTCGACTCAAGGGTACTTGAGGAGATATGACGAATTTGAAGTTTCCGTTTTCCCTTTATTCATTTTTAATTATGCAAAAAAAAAAATAATTGATTACAAATAGATATTGCATACCGTTTTAATATGCTACTGGTATTAAATAGATAATGTAGATTTGCTCTTCAAATTTGACCTGATAATGGAATTGAACAAATATGCCCATTAAAAGGCCACGCCGACTATATTTTAGGTCGNTTTAGGTCGTCATTTTGTGAGTATTATTACGTCAGTTACAAGTTTCGTTAAAAATCAATGGCATTAAAAGTACACTTAACTCCTGTGGAACCTAATAAGACACTTTGCACTTGGGAGCGCTTCACTTGGGCCGCAAAGCTTCACTTGGGCCAAGCTTCACTCGGGCCGACCCCCTCGGCCCAAGTGAAGCTTTTGGCCCAATAAACATAAGCATTACCCGATAAAACATAGAAATTCGGCCAAAGTGAAGCCCCATTAAAACCATAAAACCCCTAGGCCCAAGTGAAGCCCCATTGAAAACATAAAACCCTTGGCCCAAGTGAAGCTTTTGGCCCGAGTGAAGCCCTTGGCCCAAGTGACGCTTTTGGCCCAAGTGAAGCTTTGCGGCCCAAGTGAAGCGCTCCCTTTGCACTTACTTAAAAATTCAAAGTACCGTTGTTATATACATGACCTATTCCAATTTCGGTATACTTTTAGAAAAAAAAGTAACAGTATATTTTAAAAATTTGGTCTTACTTGGCCGTCCGTAAGTAGCTCTTCGGAATCATTTCAAGAAAAAAAACACTAAACAAATTGTTACACAAAAGTGTTCGCTATCGTGTTTTTAACTGATTTTCAGTGAGTTGTTAAAAATGTCAAACAGGAAGCAACCGAATTCTTAACTTTGAAAATATACGGTAACGTTGTGTAACAAGCAGTTTCGGTTCTAATGGGTCTTACAGAAAAAGATTTATTTGGCATTATCAGTAGATAATAGTCATATTTCTAAAATTCAGACAAAATTTTTTTCATTTATTTTTGTTATTGGAATAATCCGATTATAACGACGCTAAGAATACAACGTCTAACCGACGCAACACAAAGTTCGCTTGAATAACACCACGGAAATACTGCTTTTTCTGAATAAGGTTTGATTTGGCCTAATCTTTCCAAATGTTCCCAGGCCCACGCTTATTTATAGACCTTCGAAAAACTGATAATCCTTGATAGATTTGCCTTTTTCAATCTAGGCGAAAAAAACAGATTTTTCTTTAAAAAGACTCCAGCCAAAATAAACTGAGTGTATAATATAAATTGTATGATAAAAAAAAACAAAATACGATAATTTTNATACTGAATTCATTTTTAACAAAATTCAATAAAAAAAATTCCATTTAAAAAAATTCTATAAAGCTGTCGAATTGTTATTTTTTGTAGTTTTTTGATGGTATTGTGTTTTCTCTATTTTAAAATCATAACTTATAGTTTATAAGTAACTTTAAATAAGTAAGAACAAGAAGACCCTAAGAAATTGTTTATCTGTCGAAGCGAACAAAACGCCTATCGATGATCAATTAATCAAAAAAATTTTTTTTGTCTGAAGCGGACGATAACTTTTTTATCTTGCATATTACTTCAAAGGCGGCGCACGGAAATATAAATTGCATGATAAAAAACAAAATACAATAATTTTTCAAAATAAGAAAGCATTTTTAAAGGACTTGTAATTTGGTGACTAACACTCATATTTGGTGATAGAAACCCTCGTTTTCTAATTTTTCTCTTTTACTCCAAAAGTCTGGTAAAAATATATCTTAATAACGAGAGGACTTCATGAAAGCGGGATTTTAATGTTATTAGTTGAATCGACAATAGCGATAGTAAACTTTTCTGAAGAACAAATGGAAAACGAAAAAATAATTCACTCAACTGATAACAAAACATCCCGCTCTCATGAAGTCATCTCGTTATTTCAGCATTTAGTAACTTAAAATTTATGATAATACATTTTTGTAAAGTGCATGTAAAATTCTAAGATTTCGATCGTATGGCATCCAAGTATCATAGATGGTCCAAAATTTCAAAAAGTCACAAGTTTTATGGTCAAATTCTAATCTAAGAACTACGTAATGATTTAGGCCTGGCACAAAAGTTTTCACATCAAATTTCAATTATTATCATGATACATCATGATATATCACCCGGTTACTATGAAATGTCACATCACTTTTCAAGTTTGATTCTTCCCTTTTTACTTATTTAATACCCGTCCAGATTTGGAATTATGTCACTTTCTTATTATCAAGTTTTACAAGGAATGTTCTTTTAAAATAACTTAACATAGAATTAAATTGTAAAAGCAGTGCTGGAATCCAACTCGATTACATAAACACTAACGCGTGCGCCACACCACAAAACATGCATAATTTCATCCGTGGATTCTCCCCCCTTCTTTCAACATAAAAAAACAGTGCGTGTCTGTTTACCAAAAAGCATAGTTCCGATATTAGCGAGTGGTAATGAAACCTGAAAAATCGCCTACGCATAATAAATTTACGGCGCTATCAAAGGTTTCCGTAGTTTTAACTGTTTATTTTGATTGGTTTTGGTACCAGTATTAGTACCGGCGGTAGACCCCGATTGGTCGGTATTTTTTTCCAAATGCAAATGAGAACGAAAAGCTGAAATTCTAGAACAAAAATTCTGTTGGATTTTGGTCACCGACAATGGGTACTGGAAAAGTTTAGTTTTCATTTTTTTTGTATTTTACATTATCTGTCGCTAATAGGTTGATTTTTGGAAATAAAACAATATTTTTTCTCGTCATATTTACCAAGGTCAAGTTGCGGCGAATTTTCGTGCGTTTTTCTCTAAATATTACAATCTCTTTTGCTATTTCGGTTTGCGCAATTGAATATCGAGGTAAAAAGAAAGGAGACAAAATGAATTGATTTTGGTATTTTTTTAATTTACAATTTTTTTTGAGACGCAGAAACAAAAGGAACGATTTGTCGTTATTTTGTTTTTTTGGCTCTCACGTAGCTTTCTGCATTTTTCGACTCTCTAGCTGATTCTCGCTGGTGGGTTTCGTTTTTGGCGCGGCGTCAACACCTAGCGGAGGCGAGAAAGACTTTGATGGAAGAATTGAATCAACTAACCCACATTATGACTCACACCGCATCAACGATCCAAATTTAGTTTTACATCAATATTTAGCGCTTATGAAAATATCAAAATACGATTGACCCGATCAAAATGAGCTCATGTATTAGTCCTAAATTAGATATTCTTACTTTGTTTTAATTTTGGATATTTTAGGTGCAGTGAGTGATTTCCGGAAAACGTGCACATCTAANTCGCTATTCGCGTACAATTCTCTTTCGGATTTTTCTTCATAAATGCCACAATACATTTTTTTTGTTTTAGCGAAAGATAAGTTTTTTTTCCTGTTGGATTCAATGGCCGGCGAGGTAGTCCCCTTCCCGACATAATTTGTGAATGAAAAGTTTCTATGTTTTACCCTTTTTATAAATGAAAATTGTAAGCTTCTAGTGGATGCCTCCATACGTCAATTCCGGTGTTTTTGAAGCAGCTGAGTAAATTTTGTGTTCTTGATTTCCGACATTAAACAACGTACTAAACAGGTTTGCGGTTCAAACTAAAGAGTCAACCAGCTGAATACGCTTGACATGTGCAGTATGATTACCGTCATGCTCCACACAAATTAATTGCCCAAAACATATGTAAAATATGAAAAAAAAATACTACGATGTTTTTGGGTCATTCATGTACACAAAGTCATCTAGTTTACCACTTCGAACAAAAAAAAAAGGAATATTGAGCCAAAAAAGTTTGTCTGTTAAACCAAAAACTGCACAATTCGAGAGTCGTTTGCAAAACCTCGTCCCAAAAAATGTGCCCAAGTAGAAAGTCGTTTGATCAAACTTGGGTCTGAAAAACGTGCTCAACCAGGCAGTCTTGTAAAATTTCCTGAAAAAGTGCTCAACCAGGCAGTCGCGCTCAACTAGAAGGTGCTCAACCAGAAGGTCGGGACTGTATTTGTTAAAACCTATAACCAGGTACAAGGGTATCGTACTGTACGATTCGTACATCATTATCTTTCACAACCAACTTGAAAAAAAAAATTGAAAGATAACGGCTCAGTGATTTACACATAAAGATATGTATTTCGGAAAAAAAACAAATCGCTAAATACATGTAAGTGAAAGTTAACGGGAAGAACGGGAAAATGAAAGATAACAGGGCGAAACATAACGGCGCACCTGGTGTCCTTATAAATTATAGCCTTTATAAATTATAGGCTATAAGTTATAGCCTATAACATAAAGAGTTTTTTTAAGTAGTGCTATAACGGGTCATCTATTGTAGATTAATTTTATTCGAACATCACTTATTTGTAATTTACAAAAACAAAAATGAATGAAAATTTCGGCGAATTGGAAATACGTATTCGTGAGGCATGATTATGCAAAAAGGTTTAACAAATTGGAAAAGAAGAAAAATTAAAAAGAAATCACACCCATAGGCAAAAAGCCGTTGATCAGATTTATTGGATCAAATTTTGAATAATGATTACGATTCAGTCCGTACCCGACTCCTCCAGCTTTATCATAATTTTCGAGTTGAAAAAAATAAAATACCCAATCTTTATCGCATTTGGCTTAATTACGCGGAATGATTTCAGTCTAAATTTGAGAAGTCAACCCATTATCGAGTAGTTTATCTCTTAAGTTACGAAAAGAAAAGAAATATGTTGAACAGAAATGGGAAAGAAGTGAACGGATGACGCGAGCCGTCGGATGATGTGGCTAATCGTGTTTCGATATCCGTTAATCAAATCACAAGAATTCTGAATTTCAGAACTTCGAGCTTTTTTTACCTCGAACACAACCTAAAAATGGAGAACTAATAAAACGGAGAAACATTAAAGCCTAAAAATGCAACTTTTGTCGTTTTCCGGTTTATCCGTTTTGCGTTTTCTCCGTTTACCGGTTTCTCTGTTTTCATATGACGGGTGTTGTCGGAAAACGGAGAAGTCTGAAAACGGAATAATTTCGTTAACGTTTTTCTGTTTTGAACTTTCTCCGTTTTGTCGAGTGTAGTCGGACAAAACTGAAAACCGAGAAATCTGAAAACGGAGAAACCTGAAAACAAAGAACTTTTTTTAGTTTTCGGAAACACCAAAATATTTTCAAATGCGTTCACTCAAGGTATGTTGAGGTCCATATACTAGTTTAACACTTTTTACCAAACCGACAATAACCGATTTTAGGATGAAGAAGTCGAATTTGATGTTTAATACATAGTGTCCAACCTTGACTGTTACATTTTTGCAGCTTTATGTAAACCTAAACGGCAACAAAAATGTAGAAGTCTTGGTTGGTCAACCCGTATAACCGAGGATTTACCGGTAATTGTCGGTTTAAGATAAACGGTTAATTTATTATGTGAACTTTGGTACTATATCCCGAAGTTATCCATCCTACAATTACTCATTTTTAAAAATACTCTACGAAAAATTTAAAAGATGTATTCTTAACGCAAAACATTAAGATAATATTTAGTTTTACTTAACCCCTTATTATTTTGCCAGTGTTCTCAATGATACGGTTTTTGATTGATAGTGTATTAAAATTACATATTAGTACAATTATTAGATAATAAGTAAGTTTGTTAAACTGCCTTCGACAAATTTCGTCATTTTGTACCAATACAATATTTGACATATTTCGTTTTCTTGTAGGGATTTTTTTTAACTTGCAAAACCAACCCTCTAATTTCGTAATCGAAACTATCATGCTCAAATACGATAATAATTAGGTCCATTTTTTTTCTTAATTGGGTAGCAAAAAATTTACTGTTTATTAAACGGAAAAAGAACATGACTTAACTAGTGTTTTATTCCAGCGTTATCAAAACAATAGAATGGATTACATGGTTGACAAAAAAAAACACATACGACCGAACAAAAAAAAAATCTTGTTTGTTTTATTATCTGCAATGCGTACTTTGTGGGCGCAACCCCACTTGAAATTATGTCTTTCTGTTTAATAGTTAATTAAGATTTTCATTGTCCGATCTGGCGAAATGATTTATAATCTGACGATGTTATTCAACGAATTTGTTTTAGGCTTACTTCATAGTTAACTGTTTGTTAATTATTTTCAGTTAACTGCTGCGCGCTCATCTGTGCATATAAGCACAATTTCAAAAATAATTTGAATTAATTCACAGCCAAAATTAGAAATCGTAGTTTGGGCGTTATATTTCAGAAAATAAAAACGGGCTCGCTAAAAGCAGGGTGAATTTTGACACTTTTTTTGTCCGATTTCAATACAATTACAAAACATATAAATACCTCCTATGGCGAAATAATACTATTAAATTAATTTTAAACTTTGATCAAGCCCATAACTCTAGCAATTTATTCTGCCTGTTTACTGGACGTAACGAGTGTCAATGTTGAAATCCAACAGCATTAGTGAAGTATTAAAAAAATTGCGCTGAATTAGCCGATAGGATTTATGTTTTCCTTTTTCAATACAGAATCGAAAAACCGAGTCTTTTTTTGTTTTTCTCTTTTTTCATTACGATTTTAGAATCGACGAATGATGTTCGATTATAACACGGTCGCACAATTTTGCATCAAATGCGTCCAGAGGGTAAGAATATATTGTTTTGTCCTTCAAATCAATTCAGATTCAAGAAAACTGCTGTTAATTATGATTTCAAACGTCAGGCATTTCTACAATGCTGTTAAGTGCTACCTGCTGTGATTATTAATCCAGACGGCATTTTTTTCCTGTGGACAGTCATATAACGTCTCTTCATCGGATGAATGAAGCAATGAAATGAATAACAAGAATGAAAAAACAACGAATTCCATTCCCATACGTATCCAACGCTGCCTGCTGAGAATTTCAGTGTTTTAGCTTTCTTTTCGCTTTTTCAATTAAAAAAAAAAATCTCTCANTTGACCAAGCCCATACCTTCAGCAATTTATTCTGCGTGTTTACTGGACGTAACGAGTGTCAATGTTAAAATCCAACAGCATTAGTGAAGTATTAAAAATAATTCGGCTGAATTAGCCGATAGGATTTATGTTTTCCTTTTTTAAATTAATTGTATTATACATAATCGAAAAACCGAGTCTTTTTTTGTTTTTCTCTTTTTTCATTACGATTTTAGAATCGACGAATGATGTTCGATTTTAACACTGTCGCACAATTTTGCTTCAAATGCGTCCAGAGGGTAAGAATATATTGTTTTGTCCTTCAAACCAATTCAGATTCAAGAAAACTGCTGTTAATTATAATTTCAAACGTCAGGCATTTCTACAATGCTGTAAAGTGCTACCTGCTGTGATTATTAATCCAGACGGCATTTTTTTCCTGTGGACAGTCATATAACGTCTCTTCATCCGATGAATGAAGCAATGAAATAAATAACAGGAATGAAAAAAACAACGAATTCCATTCCCATACGTATCCAACGCTGCCTGCTGAGAATTTCAGTGTTTTAGCTTTCTTTTCGCTTTTTCAATATTAAAAAAAATCTATCAACGGATAAACCGTTTCGAACAAAGGAAACACGAAATCAATGAAAGTATTTGGAATAAAAAAACAACAGAAAAATTCTCTCAATTCGCGTCTTCATCTGTTCATAAAAAAAACAGACGTGGAAATCGCGGTGGGCTCCCGGAGCGATGAAAATGGCTTAATTGCCGCAGCAGATCAATACTGCTCAAATCGTTTGCGGCTTATCCCTGTGATTTTTTTTATAAGCAGCTAGGAAGAAACACTCACAAAAAAAGGAACGGGTTTTTTTCTTTCTTGAATAAATCGTTTAGACCAACCGTGAATCCGTTCTGATTTAGATTTATTGACCTGCACGCGTTACAAAATGAGCGCCATAAAAAGACCGCAAAGCTGTCTTAATAGCGCGAAAGGATTTTCCCGATTTTCAGTGGTACTTACAAGGGCTGAAGCGCGTTTGTTTTAATAAACGACCGGATAAAACAAAACACGCGTGAGTTAAATGATTCGGAGTCAATTTTATTAACTGTCAATTTTGACAAATAGCCGTAACTCTTAGGTGACCAAATGTGCGTTTTCAGTGTGCTTTAAGCAGTAATACTGATTGGACGCTCTGCCTTTACTCCCATAAGAATGAATGGTATTTTGGCGACCATTTTTGGTCGCTGAAAACTGGTATTTTGGATGATTTCAGCCACAAATTGGTCGCTAAAACGGTTTTTAGAGAGAGCTTGGTGACCAATATCCAAAATGTACGTTGTTAACGACAACAAATGGTCGCAAAAATGCCCAACGCGTCCCTATGAGATATTTCTGATTCTTGGTAATAGCGTCTATACTGTGGAGATTCATTTGTTACTGGGAGAAGGAAACGATGAAATAAGCGAAGCAAGTCAGTTTCTTAGTCAACTTGCTGCGTTTTTTAAAAATCCGCAGCAAGTAGATTACCCGCACAAAATTTCATTGTCAATTCATTGTTCATTACACCGCGTACCTTCAACTGTACAATTGACCGAAATAATATTGTAATTATTTATTTAATTTGCCAGTATTAAATGTTAAGATACTAGACTATTATTAATAGTTATAATAACAAAAGCTTTAAAAACGATTAATTCCAATCAGATAAACAATACTGGCTGGTGTGAGTAACGAACGGATCTTTCTCAAGAGAAACTTAAGGGTTGGTGTCCAACAATTAGACACGAGAAAAGGACCGGCTTAAGACATATACGCATCATCGCCTTCAAGACGCATAAAATGTATTATTTAGATCTTAATCCGACTAATATAGACTATTTTTTGCGTTCGACCGAAAAGATATATAACTTAAGTCGCAAGTTTCTCATTAATTTTCAGCTCAATCGTTTTAAACATGGTGGTTATTTAGAGTCTAAATTTTAGACAAAATTAGGAGTTAAATATAGTGGGACTCACTAAGTGGGTCTACAAAGTGTGGAATTCCAGAAAACCTCGAATTTCGATCGGGTTCAGTGAAAATTTTGTCTGGAAATTTTGCAGAAACGCGATCAGCAAAAATTTTGAGCGAACTTTGAACATAATGCTGGATACACTTAGTCCGAGAAAATCGATTTCACAATGAAGTTCAGGCCATATGATATGGCCCATATCTCAAACTGGCCGGATAAATCCGCATATGGCCGGGTAAAGCATGAGTGCGTGGGCGTACTAGCCGAATTTTTTCCCATTTAGGGAAAAAATTGGCTGGATAAACACACCAGTGGGCAAAGTGGTCGGATGATCACGTGGCGGATAAACCCGTAGGCGATAAAATTCAGGAATTGAGTTCGATTTTATAAAACAAACACGCATTTTTCAAACTGTTTGTCATGCATAATCTAAAATTACTTTACTTAAAAAAAT
Organism: Oikopleura albicans; assembly: GCA_004367875.1. NCBI lineage: Eukaryota > Metazoa > Chordata > Appendicularia > Copelata > Oikopleuridae > Oikopleura > Oikopleura albicans. Next base: position 96,083 of record SCLG01000051.1, read on the forward strand.
TACTTTACTTAATAAAGTAAACGAATTTTTCGATAAAATGTATAAAGTTTGTGATTTATTTTATATGGTTACTAATTTTGTGGCGGGATCTACCACTTTAGTTGTCAATTGCGGAATGCGCTTCTTTTCGCAAAAAAAAAAACATAACGTCAATGTGGAATTTGTGTTCCTTCAAGAACGAAAAAAATATTTCTTGATGAAAAAAGGGAGCAAACTGGGTAAACAAAGTGGGCCGGAAAGCTACATTGGCAAATTACAATGTTTCAGCTAAGTTATGCTCAAAAGACACTAAAACATAGTTTGTAAGGAAATTTTCAACTTACCGTTCGATAGTTTAGTAAAGCTTTCATTTGATAAATCCGTCTTGGTAACTGACAGGCAAGGAATTTTTTACTGTGGAGTTTTATTTATTGTACCTTCCAACATTATTTTTTTTTAGATTTGCGAACATATGGTCAGCCCTAAATATCTATCCAAAATTTGGATTCTAAGTAGCGGTATTTTTGGTGCCAAAAAATAGGCGATTATTTGTGCTTTCATTGCCCATTGACTGCATAAAATTGTGCTACTTTTTCAGGGAGCCGATTTCTCATTTGAATTCAGATTGCTAAAAATTAGCGACCATGATTTATCCGCAGTATACAATCCAACAGTAGTAGAAGCCATGTTACGACTTTTTACCGTTAGAATGCTATTTTCCATACTGTTTATTGAAAAGCTTAATTGTTAAATTTTTCGTTAAAAATTTTTTCCATTTATTGAACTAAACAAATTGCGAGTCTGTGAAGGTGTTCAAAAAATACGTTTTCCACGCCGTATTAACGCTTACTGTGACTGGAAAGATGGGTAAGGCCTTTGCCGTAAGGTAGATTTGTCCCGTTTCTCGAATTTAGTGTTAAATTTTAGCCTAAAACCTAAGAAAACGGTAAAGAATCTTGTGTACGCCTAGAAATGCTTATACTGTAGCAAATCTATCATATTAAGTGACACTAAGAAAATCGACGACATTTTAAACGAGTTTATTTGTTCCTGATTCAAACCTTTAACATCCTTAATATTGCATTGTTCCGTCGAAGTAGCGATCACCAAATAAAGGAGAGAAACAATTGAGAAACGGAGGATTTTGAAATAATTGAAATATTTGGAGACAGTAGCCTTAGTCAAATAAATAATATGGAAATATTGTGTATTTGAGTTCGTTTTATTCGTCCATTAGATAATCGGAAAGTCAATCAAACTAATTTTACTAATCACATGTAGCGTGAAAATACAAATTAAAACTCATCAGTCAAGATAGGGCGAATTAATTGTAATTATAAATCGTCCTGATTTTAAAACGCGAAAAAAAATTTAAGCGGAAATGCATATTTCTCCTTAAATGCGGCACTTAAGAGGGGGGACTCTAATACAAAATTATTTTAAAAGAAGGAAATCGCCTTTCGGTGATTGGCCGAGCGCGCTCAAAAAAGACCAATGACAGGCCACATAGGCCTCAGACGCGCTGTCAAGCAACGTTACCAAAAAGTGGTAATATTTTATTTATTTTTTTCGCGTTTGAAAATCACTGCGATAGAGCTAGTAAATTTATCATAATTTTAATGATCATTATAATTATGCGCACCTAACTTACTCTTCGTATACTATAAAAACTGTGTGTGAAGACTAATAAAGTATCTCCACATTGATAGTGTTAGCGGTTTGGTGATACTTATAAAAATATAAAGTCTAAAGTAATTGTTTTATGGAAAAGATTTTTTAAGCTACAAGATGCATATTTCAAGCGAGACAGTACAGATGAGCAGTACAGATGACTCGACTCAGGGATGTAAATCGAGAACGTTCTATTTCGTGCAAACCGGTGATGCACGTTCTATTGCGTGAACGGTTTTCAATCTCAAAATTGCGGTTATCACGGTGATACACGGTAACTTTTTTTCTGCCCAATGTGATGTGCATCACCGGTTTACACGTTTTATTTTTCGGATTTTNTGCCGAAAACGTCTGTGACGGTTTTAAAGCCATTTGACGAATTTTAAAGCATAAAACCGGGCCAATTTCTTTGATTTTTGTCGAAATTCTCAAAAATAACCGGTAAATTTTCATTTTTTTTCTTTTATTATAAATTATTTCGGAAGACGGCGACAAACTATAATTAATATATCGGAACTGAATTCATATCTATCATATTCGAAAAAATGCAAAGGGAAAAACTAAAAAATCGAAAAACCGGGTTAACTTGAACCGGTTTGTTCGGTTGGCTCCAATTTTTTTTTACTTTTTATATATCGCATATAAGCTACAAAATGTGAAAGTTTGGGAACGCTTAGCTGTATATTTCTTGTAGGTGTGGTCCCAGGTGGCGGTCCTAGTCATAGACTATGACTCATAGTTGCGATGAAAACGTTTTGCAACCTTTTACTACTTTAGTCGTCGCTAGGCCGAAAGTAGAAATAGACGTCGATCGATTAATGGTAAGATAAAAACGCTGTGAAGAAATTCCGCAAGCAGTTGGCGTCAATTCTGATCACTCGGTATCACTATCTTCACTTTTTTCACTCTCCCGGGTCGAGACGCTTGGCAAGGCGGGCCTACTCCGGGAACGAACACTATCTTTGAGAATCAAAACGCCGACATGTACAAAATGATGCCCCTCAACAGGACTAAAAATAAAATTTCTTGTAAAAGTGATACGATTGTGCACCTAATGTATATTTTTGTAGAATCTCGTAGCTACCTCCTATTCTTTATCTTCCGAACTATACAAGAAAGGTTTTTTATGAAATGTTTGAGAAAACATCAAACTCTGCCTGAAAAAATTTGCAGTTCCAGCCAACATAATAACTCTGGCGAAAACAAACATTTGGCTTATTATTAAACATTCACCTTTCTTTTGTTAGAGACCCATGAAAATTATTCTTTTGCGCGTTGCTCGTCGTAATACAGTCGAACTTTGGCAGCCGTCGCTTGTTTTTTTAGAACTGCCAGTAGCCTGTACGTGACCTTTCATCATGTCTTAATGTTTGTTGTCTAGAATCCTTCTAACTTAAAATTTGAAAAATCATTCGGCCGCTGTCAGAATGGACTTTAAATACGTGGAGAATTTTCATCGCGTTTTGCACATGCATGAACTACACGTAACTTTACTGTTTACTGTATGTTTAATAAGAATAAGTTACTTTCTTAATGTAACAATAATTAAAAAATAAATAATTACTTACTTACTTAAAAATGATTCATACGTATATGCTATGGATAATAACAATAGTCCTATAACTGTGATTGAATTGGTGAGTGAAGTAGGATTCGAACTTACGACCTCAAAGATAGTACGACACGAGCACTCCGCCGATATATAAACGGGCATTTATAAATTACCTAACACGGTTTATTACTGCAAATCAGTCTTCAGGAGTGCGGTTTGATTGTTAACCGTTTTTATACGGGGTGTCCAGCCTCAACTGATACGTTTTTGTAAGCCTAAATAGCGACAAAAACGTAGTAGTTGAGGTTGGATACCCGGTATACACCTCAAATTTAATAATTGAATTGATAAAATCAAATATATAATGCAAAAAGTTATATTATGTCAAGTTACAACACTAAACTCGCCGATTCTTGGCGGTGCTTAATAAGGGTCTTGTTCGAAAATCCTCCTTGATTTTTTAAGTTCGCACCGTACGGCCACCGAACGTTACGAAGAAGTTTGAAAAACAACTCAAGTTAACTTGTAATTGATTATACAATGGTCGAAGGTATGTAGGTGTTTTCAATCACCAAAATGATTATTGTGTATGCTCACATGTTTTTCCAAGAAACCTTCTAAAGACATTGAAAATTCCACTGGTTTTTCATCCTGATTTCTAGGTATTTATATGAGTACAGACTCATGACGACTCTTTATTTATTCAATTCAGTGTTTGTCATTGAAACTTCGCAAATAACATAATTTGTAATTGTTTTTTAAAAAATAAAAGTTTTTTCTTACAATGATTATAATTAGAATAAGTTTGCTATTAAGTTATTTTGTAACTGGGCTCATTATTAAGAGCAATTGTTATGGGAAATCGTTGAGCGAGAGAACGGAATAAAATATATTAGTTTTTTCGGGATTGAGGTCTTGAAACTCAAACAAAATCAAGGTGAGTTGATTGATGGCGTTTCTTAAACTATCAAAATAAGGTAGTCATAACTAAATTATAATTATTTTTAATTAATATTAAATTTTGTTCTTCGAAACATTATAAACCGTACTATTTCCAATATATTTTACGGTCAATGTATCTACTAAGTTTCAAGCTTCCCCATTTCAGCAGAGCTGGAAGGAATGCGGTACTTTCTTAGTGTTCTAGCCAAAACGATCTTATTTGATTTATCTGATAATAAGATAAAATTTTTGATTATAAAGTATTTGACTGACAAAATCTTATTTGGTTGTTCTAATACTCAGCCAGTTTCAGTGTGGAATGCACAGTTCCCCACCCAAATAAGCGACAATATCTGTCGGAATAACTTGTTCCCGACAGCCGAAGGCTGTCGGGAACGAGTTTCCCGACAATGAACACTCGAGGCGCGCGCCTTGACTTTCAATGTGTCTTCTCGTCTTATTTCTTACGTTTATCACACGAATCTTGCTCGGTCTCTCGCTCGGTCTTTTTATGCTATTTTGAACCATTAAAATTTTTTTTTAAATCAGAAATTAAAATTAGTATTAAGTTTTNATATTAGTTTTTTCGGGATTGAGGTCTTGAAACTCAAACAAAATCAAGGTGAGTTGATTGATGGCGTTTCTTAAACTATCAAAATAAGGTAGTTATAACTAAATTATAATTATTTTTAATTAATATTAAATTTTGTTCTTCGAAATATTATAAAATGTACTATTTCCAATATATTTTACGATCAATGTATCTACTAAGTTTCAAGCTTCAGCTGGAGTAAAGCGGAGCTGGAATAAATGCGGTACTTTCTTGGTGTTCTAGCCAAAGCGATCTTATTTGATTTATCTTATTTTGATTCTAAAGTATTTGACTGACAAAAGCTTATTTGGTTGTTCTAATACTCAACCAGTTTCAGTGTGGAATGTACAGTTCCCCACCCAAATAAGCGACAATATCTGTCGGAATAAAATGTCTTCGGATGGCCTTTTTGTTTTTTGTCTTGCCATATTTATGAGTTGTACAATGTACAATGTACATGTCGTGAAACACAACTTGTTATGTTTCTCAGAAGAAAATAAAAATACTAGTTTCGCAAAAAAAAAAACATGTTTTTTGGACTGTTTTGGACTGTGGAGGTAGTTGAAGTCCAACTTTTGGACTTTGAGGAAAATATTGCCAGTTGTTTGGGCCATTTGTCAATTATTTTACTGTCTTCTTTCGATAGCCGACTTTATTTTTCGTTTTTGAATTTCACGTATTTTATAACTTTCTGCCCCAAGATAAATGTAAGTTTCACCCATTGCAACGGTAAAATGTCAACAAAAGGCCCATTGGCTAGACTTGGGCCATCACAAGTTCGGTCAACGTAACATTGTGTACTAACTTGGCCGCAAATATAGTTCAGCGATATAATTTTCTGAGAAAAAAAGGAATTATGCAATCCAGCATCATTTCAACTCTTTTATGTCTTCTTTTAAGGACTTCTTTTTAATGTTTTACGAGGTCTGTACACTACAAGGTGGACAAGTGTTTGTAAATTTAAGGTTAAATAGACAAGTGGTATTGTAAAAATTGTTTTTTTTAATATTTATAATTTTAGCCCAACTATTATTTTTGTTTATTATTTTTTTTTCTATTCCGAACAAGAAAGATTGTAGCACAGTAAAAATGTGCGCAAAAATTTATGCAAATAGTTTGGAATACTACTGGAAGAAAATACGTAAGATGGGTATCGTGAGCTGGGAAAGAATGAATCGATTAAAGAAATTTGTCAGGGATTCCTTGAATATGTTGGCATTAATTACACTTCGCATTTTCTATGTTAAATTCTACAAGTAGTGTCAATTTTAAATAATTTTAAATAATATCATATCGAGCCATGACGAAGGACATCAGAAAACGTTGAACGAGAACGTATATTTTTTTCTCATTAAGGATGGTACGGTCGGCGTGTTTACAAATGAACAGATTTTTTGTTGACGAATTCTACGGTGTACGAGTCTATACCGGTGGCACGGAAACTTACTACTAGTAAGTTACTAGTAATGCGCTCGCTCTCTCGGTTTTTCATTTTTTTTTTCAAGAAAAGGAAAAATGAAAATAAGGGCGCCCCTGAGACAACTGTGATGGCAGCGGTGAGACTAAGACCACCGGAAAAATTATCTTTGTAAATACGCGGAATCACAAAATACTTATAATATTAATTCGATGCGATTTTTTTTCTGATTTTACCATGTTAATTTTGTAAAGTTTGGACAATTTTTGAAAAAAATCATACGTTAAATAATTGTTTTATTTTTTTCTCTGTAATAATAATCGGATGAGTTCAAATGCCAAAAATACTAGAAATTTTCAGGGCATTTCTTTTTTAGAGTTCTATTAACAAATTGACCGTACAATCCTTATGTCCAAGGGCGAAATGTATACCGCACACATCGTTCTAAATTGCAAACAATCGGATATTAAAAACACATTTCCCCTTTCCCTTAGTGGTCGCTTGTTCCCGCTCAAAGTTAAGATGGTCATATACACATGTAGAAGCAGCTTCTAAGAAGCGGTATTTAAAAGAGCTAACGCTTATCTCAAGATCGATATTTCTCATATTCCTCGCTCAGGATATCCGGAAACTTAAAAATGCGCCAATCAACTGATACGTTTCCAATGGATTCCATACAGAGAACAACGATAGATCAAATTGATTTTATTGAATCGCCTTCGATTGCGTTAGGTAGTGGGGTGGATCCCGATACCGCAATAATTCGCAAAGAAGTTTTAGACAGGCATCAAAGTCACGTTTTAAATTATGTAAACTAAAATAACGTAAACAAGTTTAAAGTTCAAGTATTTTGTGGCTTTTTGATAATTGTCACCCGTCTTCAGTTTTTTTTTCAAAAATATACAGAATATGAAAATAAAATTGATGTTATAAACGTATTGTGCATAGATAAAATCGAAAAAAATTCGTTTAAGATGCCTAATGTCCCCGAAACGGGTAGATTTTTTTGAATTTTTTAAACCCAATTTTCGAGACGGTAATTGTAATTACACTGGGTTAAAGTAAACATCGATATATTTTTGGACAACCTCGACACACCGAGAGCACTTTCAAATTTTGCTAACATTGAAAACTAAACATAAGACAAACGAATACTCTCACCTTGGATGAAGACATCAAATTAGCAATAAGTCAAAATCATACACATCACAAAAAATCACCGATTCCACGCGACTACATACTGATAAAACAGAATAGTATTGCGGGTGCGTTTTTGTCAAGTTTGGAAGAAAGGAGTCGACTTATTAGTAGGCTGTCCCGACCGACTTTCAATTTTTTCTGTTTTCAATGACAAACTACCAATTTCGTATAATTAGGGCCAGGGTTCGGCAACAGCCAGCTGCGAGCCAAAGCGAACCAATGGTGCCGAGCCCTGTTCCCACCTTGACAGCTGACTGGTCAATTCGACAGGCCAACTCATGTTTATGTCCCAGAGAGGCCAGCACAAGTCAGCTCATTTGAAATTTCAGTTAGACAGGCCAGCTCAGTTAAGCTAATTTTCATTTTTCGAAAAGACCGTCCAGGACATCTCATTTTTATTTAACAGCTTGACAGCTTCCGAAAGTCGCATTGGACAGCCTTCTTATTAGCCAAATGGAAATTGAGGCCGATTTAGTACGTCGTCGAAGAGCTACACCAATACGCCACCAGGCGAATTTGCCATCGGATTTTGACCTAGAGCGCTCGCCGCGCCAAGAAGTTGACCTGTTAGCCGGCCCACTTCTTCCAATTACGATTTTTCCACCAGAAATTCTTCACAAAACTGAACTTTTGCCACAATTTAAACACTTTTTCTACGATTTTTGTGTTTTCAAGAAAGAAATAAAAGACTATTTTGTTTGGACGGAAGATATGCAATATGAAGAATTATATAAAAAGAGTACGGTAATTGATATATGCCACTTTTTATATGCTACCAACTGCTTTGATACGATTTATTGATTAGTACTGTACTCTATCATTAAATCTATGATTGTTCTAAAATACGATTAGAAGGAGAACCACATATAATCAATAAAAGTTAGCCGTTTCAATTATACCAGTTAAAAACAACGAAAATGTATCGCCCTACATGACCTTACTTCCCATATGACCTCTTAATAAAGACGATCAAAAAACTCATACCAAAAACTGGTCAAAGACGAATAGAGAGCGGTTAGAGAAAAATACCGCATAGTACATGTATGCTTGTAGCATAGTGTCCGTGTAGCATTTTAGGCGGTAAACGCGGTACTAAATATACTTTTTGCATATTTTAATTCAGCGGAGTATTTAAGCGGCATAATACTAATTTAGCGGCGTGCCATTACCAAGTGACTTCATTATATGAAATCACCGACGTTCCAACAGTATAGACACCCAGGTTTGTTGGCGCAAAACCCGCCTGATAATTGCACAGGGTGTCTGGTAACTGCGCAGGGCGTAGGCGGAAAAGTGAAAATATTTTTGGAAAAAAAACCCGCCTGATAACAGCACGATCGGGCCAACCCGCCTGATAACTGTGCATGGGGTGTATATCTGAAGCTAGGCCCTAGCTGCTAGGGTCTTCGGTAAGCAATTTTATAAATAAATGTTTATTGTGTAAAACGCGATCAGGCATTCAACGCAAAATAGTTAGATACAAAATTATTTAGTAAAATAATTCAAAAAAAAAATGATCGAAAATGATATTAATTTGTAAATAAATGTTGGTTTCCTCAATTGGTTTGTAGAACATTGAAACTTTGACAAAAATATTAATTTATAAATATTATCAAACAAGGTTATGAATACTAACCTGTATGTCGTACCTATTTTAATTTTACGCTGCTAGACGCTATTATCAAAATCCAGACCCACGATTGCTATCCAAATGAATGGAATGCTCAGCATAATAAATCTCATAAATGACAAGAATAATGATCTGGCCGCGGGAGGTCGCTGGTTTTCTCCACCCCATTTAAAAGACTTGTGAGAGAAACGGCAACACTGTAGTAAACTTTCAATGAAACGTTTGGTTCTTTTTGTAGCGCATATAGCTGCGTTTGACTTTGTCATTTCGAATGAGAGACTTCCAAGAAACGAAGCAGAGGTACGAATAATATATAAAAATTAAATGATCTTCAGTTATGTAAAAACAAAACTCGTGAAAATTAACAAAAAAAAATACAATGAAGTTATCTGGATAGAGAATCTGGCGTTATTTCAGAGGGTAGGCCAATTCCGGAACGCTTTGCAATTTTAAGCCAAAGTCAGAAATGAACTTTGAGCCCAAAAACCGTTCCGGAATTAGACTTTCTCGTTCCGTAATGGGACTTCTAATTTTTTTTGAAATAAGAAGCGATCCGGAATTAGACCTTTTTCCGGTAACTGTTCCGGCATGGGTTGTTCCGGAATTGGCCTACCTTGTGTATGTATGCGAAGAAATTTTTTGAGATAACTGAATTTTCAAATTTTGATACTTTAATGATTTTTTTCAATTTAAAACTGACCTTGCAAAATTTGAAATTGGCCTTTAAAAAATTGGAATTATCCTTTCCAAGTTTGAAATTCGATTTTGAAGTTTCAATTTTTTGTCCGAAATCTAGACGATCAACGGCAAATTGCCTAGGCGATTAATCTAGAAAATCTGAAATACTGGGAGTGATTGGTTGACGAATAGTGTAGCCTACACTGTGTAGGCGTTCATTTTCGGTCTAAAAGTGGACGCTTTACTGCCGTCTGGACTGGTAATGACCGGATGGCTAATTGCGTAGCCTGTGTATTAATTAAATTCTAGGTTTTTGTTCACAATTCAAAGTTCATGCAAATGCACTTTGAAGGTCTAGTCTAACTAATCATCCTTTTTAGTGGTTTTGCGACGAAAGTAATGCCAGACTGGCAACCGCATCAGAAATAGCTGACACAAATACAATTTATGATCATTTCTGGTCAAATAAGTCGGACAAAATCAGTGAGCAATATGCTATGTGCGTTTATACATTTAAACCGAATCCTATTGACGACCCTATCGGCGATGATCTTATTTTTACAAAACAACAAGTGGCGGAATTAACCTATTTAAACCCTGAATTATCGTCTGAAAATTTAAGACAGAAAGATCCAACTTTAGGCTTGGGTGTTACCGTTAGTTCTTGAGGTGATTATTTCATTACAGTCCCGGATCCCTTATTTTTCGATTTGAATTAGAGCCCCTTATGGGCCGCAATTTTCAACTTATGTTTCTTTAAATTTTTAAACAGTCTTCCAGAACTGATTATTTTACTAATTAAATATGTAATGTATAAAAATTACTTTATGGGCCAGGGTCCCTTATGGGCCGGGGATCCCTCATGCGCCGCCTTTTTGGAGCCCCATGGTGGCACACAAGGGATCCGGAATTGGAAATTAAAATTCGAAATGAACGATTATTGAAAACAATTTCAAATTTATTACAGCTTTTTCGATTGATTTGATTTCACGGTCAAATTATCTAATAAAACTATATTTTTGTTACTGAGATTCACATTTTCCCGTTTTCTCAAATAGAAACCCATATTAATAAATGCCTCGGGTTAACTCATTAAAGCACATTTTTGTCTTCAAAAACTCTATTTTAAAGGATTGAAAACTATCAAAAATATTTTTTTTTCGTTGTCCAAGCAAAATTTTCAGCTCAAACTCAAACTCCGAAAATAATCTTAGATTGTCCGTCAAAGAAAAAAAGAAGAAATTGTCACTTGTTGTTTATGGTACCAAGCCCAATCAAAACTCGCACAGCGAGATAATTAAATAAATTATTAAAATCAATTGCGCAAGTATATTTCAGGCATTGCGCAGTTATCTTTCATTTTTTTTTCAAAATTGAAAGAGTACTGTCAGAGCAGGTCCTGTATTAAAACTATCACTATTTTTTGGACATTATGGCCACCCATACAAGATCATGAAGAGCAAATGAATTCAAACAAACTACGTGGTGCTAGATTTGACAAAAGGGACGCGATCTAAATATTATAAATTATAATTTGTTTGAGTTTAAAATCGTCTGCCCACACGTTAAATACCGTTCCTGGCTTCTATTATTTAACGAAGAATGCAATCTGGCGCACTCTCGAATATTTGAGCTTAGAAGATAATTTTTGACTTAACCTTTCAAAAGTTGGCCAAAAAATTTCATGCTTTGATTTTATTGAATTTTCAATGAGATTATTTATAGTGTTTTGAAGCAATATATATGTTTTTCATTAGCAAATGTTCTTACCAACATTTTTACGATCGATTTTAACTCCTTCGGCGACATAGTGCTGAATGGCACTGTTTTCATTCATTTCCCTGATAAGTCGAAATCGATAAGATCCCTAATCGAGTTTTTGTATTTGTTTTGTTACAAAATTTTTGTGTGCGGACGACGGTTATTTTGTGGACAAAGAATATTTCCGGTTAACCGGAGGTAGACATCTGGTTTTAATACAAAAATTTAGAACTGTAGAAACAATAATGGTCTAATTTTAACTATTTTATAGGTTATAGATTTCATAAATGATATTATTATTATAAATAAAATAAAATTTATGACGCGAAATTAGATGGAGCAATCCGCACAATTTCAAATCTGATCATTTACGAATTCCGTACCGTTTTCAATTTCATAAAATTTTCCAAGTGGAGGCATTTTCTGTCGTCGAAAAGTTGACAATCAAAACGTCTTTGGAAGACATGTCAAAATATTTATCTGGGTGTATTGAATTTTATGATGACACCGAAACTCAACAGTATCAGCCCTACATATCGGTGGAGCGCTTTGACAGCTATGGAAGGATCGATTCAAGTTGCCGTTCTTACGTTGGACGTGTATCTCTCGGTAAGAAACATATTACAGTCGTCCATCCCATTAGGGCCGCTTTTGATAATAAAAAAAACACACACACTAATGGTCAGTTTGGAACCTTTTAGACACTGTTCGTGGCATATAATCTGTCGGGGAAAACGTTGCCCGAAAAGCCCTTGCTATGTTGCGCTTTATCACTCTTTACAAAAAAATCAGTTCCGTTTTATACTTTTCTTAGGAAATTTGACTTGACCCATGTTTCAGATATTTTCGATTTACCAGAATTTTCGATTGATTTAGGGCGGTTTGTGCCTCATTGGAGTTACATTCTAGAAATAAAACGAAAAAACTCGTAATAGTTGTGTTCGTGTGTTACGCAAGAGTGTTTTCATTAGACGTTATCACGTAGGTCAGTTTTAAAATTCCATGTTATTTGGGTAAGTTTATCAACAGGGAGTAAAAGTTTACTGAAATGCGTAATGCCATCATATATTTTGAAGATAATTTTGGCGGTAAATTCTAAGTTCAAATACCTATAATAAACAAAAAGAAGTCAGGAAAAGATAAAACTTATTCATTCTCTAGCATTTCTGGTTAACCGCAACAAGTGTAAAATGGATTTTGTTTACCGCAGATTCTGAACATGGCTTTGAGTTCATTCTTTTTGTAGTGCTGTTTAGGAAAATAATATGTTAACGTTTGTTAAACTAAATTTTCGCGAAATAATACAGTACAGAGGGGCCGCCAAGTAAGCGACGAAATTGTGGGTCTTATTTAGAAGACTATTTTCAATGAAATATTTAATATAGATCATCAAACAATAAATTTGGGTCCCCATTGTATGGACAAGCGTAAAATTCAACATGAGTTTCTTCACGCATTGGGATTTTATCACGAACAGAGCCGGCCAGATCGCGACGATTACATTGAAGTTTACCACGAAAATATACGAAAAGGGCAAGAATTAAATTTTGCTATCATGGATACTGGTAACTGGGCGAACATGAAAAGCACATACGACTACCGGTCTCTTATGCATTATCACTCCGATTATTTTTTGAGTGCGGAAGCGCGCAGCCGCGGGGAATGGGTTTTCGTGATCAAACCGGAAATGACGCCAATGGTACCGCCAGCGTTTATTCCGACACCGCGAATGACAACAAGTGATGCCAGCCAGTAAGGGTGTTCAGACAAAAATCCAGCTTAGTTCATTTGAGTACCGGTCAAGAAATATTTTTGTAAGCGTTGCCGGAGCCCAGTTCGTATTGCTCAATAGTCATTGAGGGGTTATCCTATAATAACAACTAGTAACCAATAACCGAATTACCTTATTAATTTGATTAAAATAACTTAAACAGTGACCGTGTGTATGCCCTTGAACTGGCATGAATCATGCCGCATGATGATTCCAAATTGCTTCAAATGACAGATAAATGTGAACATTTAAAGGAAAAATTTGTGAACCCTACCAAAAGCTCGCAAAAATGTACGACTTTTGGTGTGACGCCCCTACCATGGATGTTCGCGAGTGTGACAATGGTGAACGCATAATTGAAAATCGATTTTGTGATGGATTTCCGGATTGTTACGATAAGTCGGACGAGAAAGACTGTGGGGATTATAATTGTCCGCGGGTCATCGAGTTCAAATCATCGGTAAAGTTTCGAGATCGAGATGATGATATCACTAATGGACATGCTCTTAAGTTACTGCAAGGGCAGGTTCCAATACAAATTTTTACTGTATCGGTATAATATACCGTAAATTACACCACCTACCTATTTGAGTATTCAAGTACAAAACAACGAATTAAAACCTATTACTAATGTAATACGTGGACGGGAAAGTTACAAAGCTTAATAATCTGTTAATTTAATGAATCTTAATTTTCTACCGTAGACAAATCTGTTTTTTTTCTGAAAGTAGACAAAATTGATAACTTATTGAAATTTTATACTTACTTTGGTTAAGCGTAGGCGTGAGTTAACATAAACAGACTGTTAAGTTAACAGTGTTAACTCACTTGAGTTTTGTTTACATGCATGAATTTTTGTTAACATATGCAGTGTCAATTTACGAAGGTTGGTGGTGTAAATGTATAATTTTCACATGTATATATTTACTATACGGGGTGTCCAACTTAGACTGTTACATTTTTGCTGCTGTTTAGGCTCACATAAAGCAGCAAAAATGTAACAGTCTAGGTTGGACACCCTGTACTTATGTATCATTTTATATCAATTAATTATTATTATTATGAATATTATTTTTAATTAGGTCCAACTCTGGCCATATCACAAAACAATCCAGAATTTCGAACCATGTTTAAGGGAAGTACTCATTAGTCCTTGATAAAATGCATAATGGCCATGTACTCTATAAGATGCACGGATTCGATCATTTTATCTACTTCTCGGGCAGTCACTGGGTTATAAATCAGGAGATTACCAATCGATACAGTCCGATAAAATCCCTAATGGGGGATGTCCCGTGCCCATCTATGTCACCGTATTGGCAATGGTATGATAGTATTGCACGAAGTTGGATGCCGGTTCCNAATGTACAAGTCAAATGTGTTGGAAATTGTCAAGAAAAAAAAGGTTTCCACTTTTCCAGCAAAAATTAAGAAAAAAACGGGGTGAAACATAATAGGTTGAAACGTCGCAGGAAGGTGTGCATACGCGGATAATATGCGTATTCATTTATACAGTCTAAATTCGTTGTCCGTTTTGATTTATTACAAACTGTTCTCGGTTTATTTTGACTTAAAATAGAGTGCGTTAGTAGCTGTCCAATGTGCGTGTGACAGTTGAAATAAATGATTTCAACAAGTTGTAGTTGAAACATATATTTACCGGTCTGATTAGTAGTGATATGAATGATAATATACGTCACACACATAATACATGTATACCCAATATGTGCCCAATTTTTGTATTAAATTAGGCTTATGTGGAAACACATCTCAGGTATGTCTAAAATTTGATGATTCTAAACATTGATGACAGGTATTTTGACACGTGAAATAAAAAAGGGTTTAGATCCTTGTTTGGGTTCCTTTTTTTTGCTTATCAGATCAAGAAACGATCAACCAGCTTTCCCTAAACAATGCCACGCGATTTAACGTTATTCCATTAAAGGGCGTCAATGCAAGGCCAAGAAGAATACCTGCCATTCAAATGCGATCTGCAAACCAAAAGGTGGCGGAGTGTCGTGTACGTGTTTGGAAGGCCTCGAAGGTGATGGGATAGAAAAGTGTGAAGCTCCCTGTAAACCCGCTGGTGGCTTGTCAGATCATCACTACAAGATCATATCTGGTAGGTTACAATCACGAAATGACTTTTGTTAATTTATTAAGTTTGTTAATTTGGTTTTGTAGACAAGCCGGTTATTGAGGTCAACAAAGGTCACAGTCTTCGAATAGGGTGTTAAGTAAAAGTTACGATATTGTTATTTTAAGCTGTCTTCTAGGTCAATAAACGCGGTGTCCCAATCCATTGACAAGCATTGGCCATGTACTTTGGTTTGAGACACCATGTGGATTTGGCTGAAAGAAAAATCAAAAGAAAAGATTCCAATAAAACTTTTTTTATTTGTTTAATAAGGTTTGACTAATATTCTGAATTTTTACCGATATATATCCCATTGTTACCGATATACCGTATGATAGCTCTATGACTGCAACAGTGACGTCATAAAAGCGTTACAAATCATAGGAAAATTGCTCAAAGCCTTGCAGTTATACCCCTATCATACGGTATATTCATTTTTCTGTTTGTACATTAAGATTCTTCTAAAAAGTATCTTATCGTTATTGTTGATTGCTTGATTTGCTTTTTGTCCATTTAAGAATCTTAATGAATAAACACAAAGGCCGGTGTTGGTTTGTCAGATGATCACTACAAGATAATAACTGTCGCGAATTGACTTTTTAATGTAGGTAAAATAAGTAAATTTGGGGTAGATGCCCTGTACTACATGTGATAGTCTAAAAATACTAAATAAAATTTTTGCCAACTTTAGGGCCAAAATCATTTGAAGCGGCGCGAAAGAAATGTCAAACATTCGGCGCGTCATGGGATTTGGCAATCATAAATTTTCGAAATGAATTTGAATATTTGGTTGATCTGCTTGAGCACAACTGTATTGGTGAAAAGGCATTTTGGATGGGATATACGCAAATTGGACAGATTAGTGAAGAAACGGTGTTCGGAAAGCCAGCATATTGGAAAATAAAATATAGCAAAACTAATGATCGTTCAAACGGAGAATGTATCCAATTGAAAAATGGAAGATTTGAACATGCCAATTGTGATATGNAAGGGGGCTTTAAGTCAAAATTTTCCAAACCGTATCTTTGTATATACCGTGTGTTGGAGCTCAGACTGTCGGGTATTGGTCAATATTCATTTAAATATTAATGCTAAAATGGTATCGGGACGATTTGAGATTTATTTTTGTTTGTTTCGTTTTAGCAGATTGAAAAACTAGCTGATTTTAAAATTTATACTGTATCAATGAATATTTTTTTATTATTTTGTACGGGTATAATACTTAATTTAAGCTGTGAAGAATACAGTTTTATAAAAAAAATTTTCAGATCAGAATACAGCCTATTAAAAAATGTACTACTTAAAAACAATTGGTAACATAACGGAGTGGGGCGTAGGCGATTGGTAACATAACGGCGTAGGGCGTGGGCGGAAACTGAGGTCCATTATATCCCAAAAAGTGGTAACATAACGGAATTTTGGTAACATAATGGGTGTTAACATAACGGCGCAGGTGGTGTATAATAAGTAATTATAACTCATTACCTTCTAATTTGCTTTATCTTGTTTGGTTTGAAAGATAACGGCGCATGGGTGTATAAATTTTATTTTTGAACAAACTGATCTTAAATATTATTTATAAAATTAGGATTGGAACTTCATTTATTACGTTATCTTAAAAATAATTTTTGGTTAAAACAGGAGTTTTGTTTGGTACGATTTCTCCCAGAAAAACAAGTGCTTATAAGTTTATATGATACCCAGCTACAGATTTCCAGTTGGTCTTCTTAAAAAATAATTTTGTTTGGGAAAACCTTGTTTGGTATTTTTTTGGTGGGCAAAAGAAGTCATTTTTCACCAAAAAAAATGATTTTTTTTGAGAAATTGAACTTCTCTTGTTAACGATTTCTCCCAGTTTTGTAAATTTAGAAATTAATATTGTATAATCAAAAGACGTAGTTTGAGTATGAGTTTAATATTTTTTTCTCTTCTCGGCAAAATCTTAACCTAATGTGATTGAATTCAAGCCTAAAAAGGCACCGGCCTATTTATAGGCCGTTTGGCTAAGGAGAGTTAAGCAACAAGGAGTTTGCAATTTATCATCCCTGCTAAAGACGAACTTGACACAATTGTTCGACATCTAAATTGTCCAGAGGTGTCGATGTGGATCGGTCAGGAAGATCGAGATGGCGTACTTGTTGGTGTTAATGGTGAAATCATCGATTTTGCTCCCTGGGATATGCATACAAATGTGCTCTCACCCGGTCCGAATGATATGATGGGGCTAGAGACGTGTATAAAAATACGCGGCGATTTGATTGGCGATTCGCAATGTGTAGGGTTGAGAAACTGTAAAAACACCCCTGAATTCAGTTATCTTAACTGACAAAAAAGTGTTACAGGGGGGTCGCCAAATACGGTCGCTTTTGTGTTTTGGAAAAACGACCCTTATATGGCGGCCTGACCCTTTTTTGGCGAATCCAAGATTTAATTGTTGTTACTGTATGAAAAATGTTTTTACCAATGTTTGTTTGATTTTTATCAAATTTGAGATAAAAGTTGAGTATAATAACAATTTTAATTAACTATATCCACAAACGAAGAAGAAAATAGTAAAAAATATTTCAATGCTAAAATCAGCGACCCTTACTTGGAGAAATAATATTTTTCTCGAGAAAAAGCGTCCCTTATTTAGCGCGACCGACCCTTATTTAAGGGGCCCTTATTTGGCGACCTCCCTGTAAGCCGTTTTTGTCTAAGTTCTACCCAATTAATAGTAGTTATCCAAGTCCACTTAAATTTTCAGAAAAACACAGAATTCAAATTATTGCCTTTAAGGTCACCAACGTCCTTAACAAAATTCAATTATTTGATCGAACTTCGATTATTTTGACACTTTTTGAGCATTTTTGATATTAAGATAACTGGTTATATAACAGTATCAAAGTAATGAACCCTATTTATGTCACATGGCCTGGACTGGCGCTAAGTATATGGACTTACCAATGGGTTATATTTGTGAAATTGGCGAAAAAGCTTGTGAATTGGCGCAAAGTCCAGAACCGCTTACCAACACCCATTATCATATAATTCCACCCGAGGCGCCCGAAACCGTTGATTTTCACCAAGCTAGACAACTGTGCCAAAAACTGGGCTCTCAATGGGACCTCGTGATATTCAACACGGAAAATGAATTTGATCAGATTCAAAAAATAATCGGTTAGTAGACTACAAAAGGACTACGTATAATAAATTTGGAAACAATTTAGTCCTGAAATCTAAATAAAAACAACATTTATAATACAGGCGGAACAAAACTAGTATGTAATAAATGCTATACACAGGGTGCGCAGTTATCTTGCGAACTTGGTCCTTGATAAGTCGCAAGATAAGCGTATTTTCGCAAGATAACTGCTCAGGGCATAACATATAACTATTATAAATCCCGAAAAATAAAATTCTGAAAAGTCGCAAGATAAGCGTACGAGCGGCAATTTTCGCAAGATAACTGCTCGCAAGATAACTGCGCACCCTGTGTATATCAAAACATAACGGCGCACCCGGTGTAGTATCTAAACTGTAGTATGTCCAATTGTTGAATGAAAATATCCTCATTTGTTCATACCCTAGATTTTCACTTTTACAACATATAATAACCACCTACGTAATAATCCGGCAGATTTGTGCTGTTACCCGGCAGGTTTTTACATATTTTCCTTATTCCGCCTAGGCCCCTATTTTCGGGAAACCTGCACGATAACTGTGCAAATGGTTTATACCGAAATATAAAACACATGGAACCTTAGATTAAAACAAAATCACAAAAAAATATTTTTTGAGAATTTTTCACTAAAACAAGCCATTAATTAGCGAATCACTGTATTGATGACTCTGCGTTTTGGGTTGGTTACACAGAAGATCAAGGATATGTCAAAACAATTCACGGCAACGATGTCGTTCCAAATGGGTCTATCCAAACTTGGAAAAGAACTGGTAGCCTAAATTGGGATAACAGAAATCAACAGAACCCAGAACCAAACGATATGGCGGGCAAGGAAGAATGCGTTCGTATGAAAAATGGATATTTCAACGATGCCCTATGTTATTTGACTCATACAGGACCAAGACGGAACCAAGTGGGAATGGGATACATCTGTGAAAAACACAGTTAAGGTACATATGCAAAAAAATAATATGGACCATAACTTATGCACCATAAGGATTTGCTTTGAGGGTTCTCCTAATAACGTATTCAATAACTATTCAATACACTACTAAGTAGGATCCCACATTTGTTTTGTGTCTCAATAAAATAATTAGACACACNAAATCAACAGAACCCAGAACCAAACGATATGGCGGGCAAGGAAGAATGCGTTCGAATGAAAAATGGATATTTCAACGATGCCCTATGTTATTTGACTCATACAGGACCAAGACGCAACCAAGTGGGAATGGGATACATCTGTGAAAAACACAGTTAAGGTACATATGCAAAAAATAATATGGACCATAAGCTATGGTCTATAACTTATGCACCATAAGGATTTGCTTTGAGGGTTGTCCTAATAACGTAACATAAACTATTCAATACACTACTAAGTAGGATCCCACATTTGTTTTGTGTCTCAAAAAAATAATTAGACACACTGGTATATCCAGCTTTATCCACTGATGAAAAAACTTCATTTTGTGAGGGACCCAACATTTTCATAAAAATCCCCTTAAAAAAAATTCGATTAAAACATACTGTGCGGTGAAAGTTGTTTTAAAAATGTGTGTTAATTTTTCTTCTTTCTGTGCGAAACGACGATGTCATCTAAGAAAAATTAACACACATTTTTAAAACACCTTTCACCGTACAGTAAGTACAATTATTAAATTGATAAAATATTATAGTCTATTATGAAAAGTTGAATGAACAGTCAAATTGAACCACTTAGAAACAATACAGTCGATTTGTCGTGGCTAGCTTGGTAGTATTACTTCCGTAGGAACCTTAAACTAGAAAGTTGCGGACACCCTAATAATTAAGCACGCATTGCCCCAGCACACAGCTGCGTTTAGACGAAGTACACTTTAAGTTAGTACACTTAGTTAATAACTAAACTACCAAGTTAGAAAACATAAATTTTAATATCAATGTCGGTACACGCTTTCGAACTCAATTATGCTGTTTTGAAAAGACGGACATTTCATTTTTCTGAAAATATTTGTATGATCTTGTACCTAAAATCCAGTGTTAACGATGCCTCAATTCTGTCCAAATCATATTGTGAAATTATTGGGAGATCGCGAATGGATGGCCATTTCTCCGAACATAATTGCTCACGAATGAAAAAATTGATTTCTCGCGTCACGAAAAACACCCAAAAGGGTCGACGCCACAATTGTGCGAAGCAGCATTCAGGCCAGGGATGGCAACCCTAATCACAAAATCATAATACAACTCATTTCGCGATTTTGGTCTGATTACGATAGGAAACGAATGATTGAGTGTGATTGGACCTCATGATATTGTGATTAGCAAATGGTGTAAAATCAAAAAATAACACAGAATCACAATATGGTACAGAAATACAAATTCAGACATAATCACAGCGTGATATGGTCGTATTGTGATTCGAACTTTTGTAATTTTTTGATTTGCATGATTTTCTAGTTCAAAATTTCACGTCTTTTCCCATCCCTGATTCAGACGATGCGTGGCTCAGAGTTGTCCATAGGCTTGGATCGGTAAAAACAATTGACGAGTTTTTAGATTTACTTTCTAATTACGTCACAGAGCGTCTATCCAACTGTTCCTGGTATAATAATCTCATATTGAAGATTAGACGCACACACAGTCAAGTCGGAAGAAAATTATCTAGAATGGCACGTCGCAACAATAGGCTTCAATTCTAAAAAAAAGTAAGTCTTAAACCTACGATAGCAAGCAATAAATAATATAACCACATGAGAGGTTATTTTATCACTTTCGGACAAAAAAGTATCAAGATTTCCATTTATTTTCCTGACCCGTCATGCTGGGTCGCCCCCAAATCGCCACACTTTTTTCGAGCCCGCTCTAAAAAAGACGAGCGCGCGACTCTCTCTCTTTGAGGCGCGCCACTTTAGTGCTTATTTTAACACATTTAGAGACTTAATTACGAACTCTTATTATTTTTCCCAGACTCCTGAGGANAACAATTCACGGCAACGATGTCGTTCCAAATGGGTCTATCCAAACTTGGAAAAGAACTGGTAGCCTAAATTGGGATAACAGAAATCAACAGAACCCAGAACCAAACGATATGGCGGGCAAGGAAGAATGCGTTCGTATGAAAAATGGATATTTCAACGATGCCCTATGTTATTTGACTCATACAGGACCAAGACGCAACCAAGTGGGAATGGGATACATCTGTGAAAAACACAGTTAAGGTACATATGCAAAAAAATAATATGGACCATAACTTATGCACCATAAGGATTTGCTTTGAGGGTTCTCCTAATAACGTATTCAATAACTATTCAATACACTACTAAGTAGGATCCCACATTTGTTTTGTGTCTCAATAAAATAATTAGACACACTGGTATATCCAGCTTTATCCACTGATGAAAAAACTTCATTTTGTGAGGGACCCACCATTTTCATAAAAATCCCATTAAAAAAAATTCAATGAAAACATAAGAACAATTATTAAATTCATAGAATATTATAGTCTATTATGAAAAGTTGAATGAACAGTGGCGGATCGTAGACTTTTCACCACGCGAAAATCTTTTGGTGAAAAACTGTTTTGGCCAAATTGTAGAGCTCGAAAAGTTAGTAAAAAAATGTTGAAAAATGAAGTTCCGGAAATGTTCGTAGCGAGTTCTAGAATTTTTTTAAGATGCCAAAAAGGCCAAAAAAGGGCTAAAACGGGGGAAGCTTATGCGGTCGAATGAAAAAAAAAGATTGTTTTAAATGTTAATACGGTGTAAAATCACACGTTGCGTGGCGTGGGTTTTGTAGATTTTTGAAAAAAACTCTGAAAAATGACTGAATTGAGTCCTCAAAAAGCCGTTTTTTTCAAAACCGAAAATTTTGACTGTTTTTGTCAAAATCTATCGAAACCTATCAATTGAAAGAAAAAAGCTTGAAAAATTAGTCAAAAAATGTGCAAGAAGTAAGTTCCGTAAATGTCTGTAGCGAGTTCTAGAATTTTTTTAAGGTGCCAAAAACGCCAAAAAATGGCTAAAACGGGGGACGATTTGGGGGTCGAAGAAGAAAAAAAAACATTGTTTTAAACGCTAATCCGGTGTAGAATCACACACTGCGTGTCGTGGGTTTTGTAGATTTTTCGAAAAATGTTTGAAAAATGTGATAATCGGGTCCTCAAAATGACGTCTTTTTTAAACAGAAATTTCGACCTTTTTTTGTCCAAAACACATTAATTTAAGGAAAAACTGTTTTTGCCATATTGTAAAGCTCAAAAAGTTAGTAGAAAAATGTGGAAAAATAAAGTTCCGGAAATGTCCGGAGCGAGTTCTAGAATTTCTTGAAGGTCCCAAAAAGGCCAAAAAAGTGCTAAAACGGAGGACGATTTGGGAGCCGAATAAAAACAAGTAAACACTGGTTTAAAGAATAATCTGGTGTAAAATCGAATGCTGCGTTCAGTAGGTTTTTACCCCCAGTAGGTATTTGACCCCCAAATTTTCTCCCGTCTTAGCCCTTTTGGCACATTAAATAATTCTAGAATTCGCTACAGACAATTCCGGTACTTCATTTTTCCACATTTTTGACTACATGCATCATTATTCTACATTTTTGAGCTCTACAATTTAGCAAAAAAGTTTCTTTAAGTTGATAGGTTACGATAGATTCGACAAAAAAGTCAAAATGTTCGGTTTTGAAAAAATGGCATTTTGAGGACTCAATTTAGTCATTTTCAGACTTTTTGTCCAAAAACGAAACTGCCCACGCCACGCAGCGTGTGATTTTACACCGAATTAATTGTTAAAATAATCTTTATTTTTGTTTCATTCGACCCCCAAATCGTCCCCCGTTTTAGCCATTTTTGGGCCTTTTTGGCACCTTAAAAAAATTCTAGAACTCGCTACAGACATTTACGGAACTTTATTCTTGCACGTTTTTGACTAACTTTTCAAGCTTTACAATTAAGCAAAAATAGTTTTTCTTTAAATTGATAGGTTTCGATAGATTTTGACAAAAAAAAGTCAAAATTTTCGGTTTTGAAAAAAACGGCTTTTTGAGGACTCAATTCAGTCATTTTTCAGAGTTTTTTTCAAAAATCTACAAAACCCACGCCACGCAGCGTGTGATTTTACACCGTATTAACATTTAAAACAATCTTTATTTTTTTTCTTTCGACCCCATAAGCTTCCCCCGTTTTAGCCCTTTTTTGGCCTTTTTGGCACCTTAAAAAAATTCTAGAACCCGCTACGGACATTTCCGGAACTTCATTCTTCGACATTTTTTTACTCACTTTTTGAGCTCTACAATTTGGCCAAAACAGTTTTTACCAAAAAATTTTCGCGTGGTGAAAAGTCTACGATCCGCCAGTCAAATTGAACCACCTAGAAACAATACAGTCGATTTGTCGTGGCTAGCTTGGTGGTATTACTTCCGTAGGAACCTTACACTAGAAAGTTGCGGACACCCTAATAGTTAAGCACACATTGCCCCAGCACACAGCTGCGTTTAGACGAAGTACACTTCAAGTTAGATACACTTTAAGTTAGTACACTTAGGTAATAAGTAAAGTACCAAGTTAGATACACTTTAAGTTAGTACACTTAGTTAATAAATAAACTACCAAGTTAGAAAATATAAATTTTAATATCAAAGTCTGTACACGCTTTCGAACTCAATTATGCTGTTTTAAAAAGACGAACATTTCATTTATCTGAAAATATTTCTATGTTCTTGACAAGAACTTCTTGTACCTAAAATCCAGTGTTAACGATGCCTCAATTCTGTCCAAATCGTATTGTGAAATTATTGGGAGATCGCGAATGGATGGCCATTTCTCGGAACATAATTGCTCACGAATGAAAAAATTGATTTCTCGCGTCACGAAAAACACCCAAAAGGGTCGACGCCACAATTGCGCGAAGCAGCATTCAGGCCAGGGATGGAAACCCTAATCACAAAATCATAATAAAACTCATCTCGCGATTTTGGTCTGATTACGATACGAAACGAATGATTGAGTGTGATTGGACCTCATGTTATTGTGATTAGAAAATGGTGTAAAATCAAAAAATAACACAGAATCACAATATGGCACAGAAATACAAATTCAGACATAATCACAGCGTGATATTGTCGTATTGTGATTCGAACTTTTGTAATTTTTTCATTTGCATGATTTTCTAGTTCAAAATTTCACGTCGTTTCCCATCCCTGATTCAGACGATGCGTGGCTCAGAGTTGTCCATAGGCTTGGATCGGTAAAAACAATTGACGAGTTTTTAGATTTACTTTCTAATTACGTCACAGAGCGTCTATCCAACTGTTCCTGGTATAATAATCTCATATCGAAGATTAGACGCACACACAGTCAAGTCGGAAGAAAATTATCTAGAATGGCACGTCGCAACAATAGGCTCCAACACTAAAAAAAAGTAACTCTTAAACCTAATATAACAAGCAATAAATGATATAACAACATGATGGGTTATTTTTCGGACAAAAAAGTATCAAGATTTACATTTATTTTCCTGACCCGTGCTTGCTAGAAATGCATGATAAAATAGTGTTTCTGTTGTACATTGAGGACTATAAAATAATGGAAAATGCATTTTCGTATAAATCTCATGAAATGTTTTTATTTTCAGATTCCCGGGATATTCTTTTTTATCGAGAGATGTAGTCTGTATGTATTTTGTAACTTTTTCTGTACCCAAATGTACATTTTGTCAAAACTTTAATAAATGAACAAACAAATCTAATTCAATTGAGTTTTCATACGCGACGTTCAATATGATTTTAAACCTCTTTCATGTCTTCAGGAAAGTACATATACTTTGCCATGAGACGCATTCGACGCAATTTCCGGTATGGCTTAATAATAAATCGTTAATGGCTGAAATAGTTTGTAGAAGCAGGTTAGTATCTTCACACAGTTTCAAATAATATAACCGGCGCGTACAGCCCATACATCAATTAGTTCATAATGATGAACTACATTCAGAAAAAAAAAACACAAAAATGGTCTGATCGCGATTAATTGGTAGCTTTTTCGGGAAGCAAAATGATCGTACGTATACGATTATATGTTGGATGTTCTTCATGTTGTTGGCCGTTTGTTTAGAAACTAAAATTAATTCATAAAAAATACAATATTTTGGCGCCCTGAACAGTATTAATACAGTTCAATCTATCTATAAGTTAGTATAATTTTAGTATAATTAAGTTTTATAAAGTACAATTTATCAATAGTTTAGTTCTCATATCTGCGTAATCTCTATGTTATTAGGATACATAAGACCTTATCTAAGATTGAAAAATGCCAATTCCGGAATGCTTTTTATATCAGAAAATTTTAAGTCCCATTACGGAACGGAAAAGTCTAATTCCCGAACGATTTTTGGCCAAAAGTTAAAAAAAGTAAAAATTAATGTTTATAAAATGTAATCTAATAGATGAGTAATCTATAATAGATGAGTAAAATATGGTTATAATTATGTAGACGCGATTGCAAGTGAGCATTCCGTTAATCTTGCAAAAATAATTTTTGTGCAAAAATTTCTTGTTGATAATGAATATTTACGAGCCTTATTTGGCAAACCAAACCTTATTTGAGTGAGTTGTACTTGGCAACTGTTCGGCTTATCGTTCGCGATTGAAATAAAAGGTCAAATTTACTCACGTCAAATACTGACTTTCCAAAAATTTTCCTACAACGCTGAATAAAATTTATAAAGTACTGATATCCAAACTTGTCGCCCAACAATACTGAATTTATGCTAGACTTGCGCTAGACATTAATGAAATAATAATAGAGAATTATCAACAATTGGATTAGAATAACGCGCAACCAAACTCGTAATCGTTTGCGGTGGAATTTTTTTTGGGGATATACAAGTTTGCACTACTAATGTGCCATTCATGGGATTAAACACAAAGCTTGGAATTAATTAGCCATCCATATTATACTTCAATCCATATTTTGAAATAATATTATCTTATTATATGTAGGTAACGATTGAGTACAAAATGTCCCACATTGATATAATTTCTAGTTTTATGGTTGTTTGTACATCAATGCGCTCCGTCGTTGACGTTAAGGATGGGTAGGCAGTGTTGATGGTCAAACGGATTACTTCTGGAGAAGGAATACTAACAAAATTTTAACGCTGAGAATGTCATTTTTCGGTTTTGCCGACAAAATGATTAACAACCAGAATTTAGGCTGTCCAAACCGATTTTCGAAAGTCGCCGTCAGACGTAAACGGCAAAGAAATTGAAAATCACCTAACTATTTACTTCACCATTAAAAGTACAGTCCCTACCTCAGAAACCTTACGCTCAAAATCGTTACAAATTGACGTCATGACTTACAATCGCTACGATTTATTTTCTCGGAGTCTGGTGAATCAAAATCGTTACTATTTTAATAGCCTATTACGAACATTGTTCAAAGTTTGAAAATTAATAACTCATTAAAGTAGTCAAAACGGCAGAAAATTCTAAACTCAAGTTGTTTCAAATAATGTATATAATGCTTGTCTGGTGGTACTGTAAGTTCCTGAAGATTATTCATTACTAATGAATTTTATATGTGGTATCTTTTAAGTGTATCGGAACGAATTCTCTTTACTCATGGCTAGAAGTCATGCTTAGTCAGAGTTGGGTGTGTTAAAAATTGTCCGTTGGAGAACATAAATTGTCTGTTGGAGAACATTCCATTTATCTAACAGAGAGTGGTGGGTTCAAAAAAAGATCTCGATATTTTGTTTCTATTTCTAAGTTTCAAAAATTTTGAAGTTCAATCCAATTTTTTACTGTCTGTTATTTTTCAATCCGTAAGGAAATATTTTCAGCTCACTTAGCTCAACTGATTCTTCCTAATGAATCATGTGAAAATATCTTTTTTGGTCAATATTTAATACACTCTAGTCGAAGTTAATCAGTTGATTTGTTTTAGCAGTTTAATGGATTGTGAAAGAAATGATATAATATCATTATATAGAATATCAGTATAGAATTATTATATAAACAATCATTATATAAACTTTCTGCTGGAAGTACGGTATCGAAGATGTTCCAAGTTGGTCCGTCGCCTACACAACGAGCGCTTGCGTATCATATTATCCAGAAAGACTTTCTTTTCTATATACGTTAACACACGAAGCGAATTCGAATCGACAAAACATTTACTACTAATTTATTTTTTGAAAGTATTATGTGACATAATCTCGAAACAACTTAAGAAATATAACAACAAAGGTAAATTGAGATTGTTGTCAATTTTATAAAAAAAAACGCAAAACTTACGCAATATTAATGGAAACAGGCTATTGATTATGCTAAACATAAACAACACCTGTACTTTTGATACAAAGCGGGATTATGCTACATCCTGCTGTAGCTCTTTGTATGATAAAATAAAACTCAGATATAAAAATGCAATTAATACTCTTAATTTTAAAATTCACGAGAAATAAAAATTAATACTTTTCACTGAGTATTTAGTACTCTCGCCGGACTCTCCCAAATACGTCTGATTCAGAATTATTTCCTTTTTTTCGACATCATTTTCCGAATTTGCCGGATTTATTGACAGCATGAAAACATGTCCGAAAAACAGCACGTGCCACATGTATTACATTATTTAAAAGGAGTGGCAAAATTGTGAAGTGATAAAACAAAATACAGTTGTAAAGCTTTTTTTGGCCAGTATTATAAGTTGGCTAGTTGATATCTTAGATGAGTCCAAACGTATTACACACTTTGAATTATAGCTCATATTGTTTATTAGATCGAAAAGTTCATACTAATGTGATTCGTACAGATGGTAAAATGCGGGTGCTTCATTTGGCCTTACATCACATGACACAATCATATGACTCGTCATGTGATGCGCGTGGTAACGACATGGTTCGTTGTCTCAGAATGTTAGACTGGTGGGAACCTCCTTTGAAGTGTATGTCTATAGACTTCAAGAGGGTTCGAGTCTTCTAACATTCTCATGAGGTTACTTTGGGAGAGATATTATATTTAACATTATAACATATATTATAAGTACTTTTTGGTACTAAAATATATGACATGTTGTAGTTCTTTGTATAATAAAATAATATTCAGATATAAAAATGCAATAAATAAAAAGAGCTACAGCAATCCTAAAACTAGCAGGTGCCGATGTCTCTCGGGCATTATATCTATTGAAACCAGAATTTTCAAAACAGTCCGCACATGCCCAGCTTTACCTAGCCAGTACAACCTGAAAAATTATTATTAGCCAAAATAACGCTACATCTTCTTCCGGGATATTATATTACACCGCTTGAGGGGTTATCAGGCCACTTTCAATTTCCAAAAACGGCCTGATTAACCCTCAAGCGGCCTGATAAACCCCAAGGGCGTAGGCGGAAGCGCTGGAAAATGAGGAAAAGAAGGTGGCCTGATAAGCGGACGAGCGGGGAATTTTGCAATACAAATTAGCTATTATCCAATGAGAGACC
>SCLG01000051.1:154753-164822 GCA_004367875.1 Oikopleura albicans
CTCAGCGAGGTAATTACATATGTTTTTGATTTGTTGGTTAATAACGTCGGGTTTTAATGAAATTGAGTTTGAAACAGATGAAAAAAAAATATTGCCACCGGACTGCCCGATAGGAGAGATAATTCAAACTCGTCAATTTCATGAAAAAGTATACCGTATGTTGGAGCTCAAACCATCGGGCCATCTAAATATGATTTTATTTTAGTGTTTTGAAAATAATTCTAATCTAAATTACGGTACACATAATAATGAAATTGTTTTGTGCAAGTTTGTGCATATTAGCACATATGGGCGCGCAACACACAAGTTTGGTTTGTCAAATTTGTCACTGTACGGCGAAACCCACACCAGTTTTAGCATACCATCATTGTTACCATACCACGAGTGGTACCATACCGCCAGTCACTGGCGGCCAGTGTTACCATACCACTCCTACGGTGACCGAGTACGATGCTATCGTGAATAACTGAGGTACTTTAGCTACCTTCAGTCTGTCAGACAAGTGAAAGTAAAACCCACTGTATGTTTTAGGATCAAGTTTTATCTAAGCTATCGCTAAAAAGTGTCAGTAGAAGCCATGGAAAGCGAATTTTACCACAAGGTACTTCTATTTATTTTTGTGCGCAGAAGGTACCAGCTTTGATTTAAAGTATTTACATTCACGTGAAGGGTTAAAAATGGTACAAACGGAAAAACAAACTATAATTGATATGTACCAAGTTGACTTAAGGTACTTCATATTCGTAAAGTCGGAGATATTTTTCCTAATTTTCAGCATTAATCTCAAGTTGAGCTCGGTAGGATTCTTGGGTATCGTAGTAAAAAGCCATTAGCTCGGAACATTTGGTTGGTACGTTTGTAGATAATTGGTATGCAAAGTTCGGCACAAAACGCAGATAAGTTCCCAAAAAGATAACAGCGCAGCTTAGTAACTAATTATTGTTGGAAACAAATTTTTCACCAACGTAACTGGTGCTAATCATTAAAATTACGTAATTTGTAGCATTCAATTATATCTACTTTGCACTTTTTGATAACCCAAGACAGAAAAAAAAATACAGAAATTTATCGGCATTTTTCAGACATTTAAGAAAAGTTACAAGAAATTATATATTTCATCGCATCCCCAGTATGCTTATATGTTTAATTTTCTGAAACATTAGAACAGACACGGTGTATAACCTCAGTTTTTAATGAAATTGATCAGTTTGAAAACAACATGTCCATTTGCTGATTTGATAGGGTGCAACGGTGATTGGCTACCGCGATGATTGATTGCTCTCATCGGGAATTAAGTCGCAATGTTTTTTATTAGTGTCATACGGTATGACTCATACCCATCAATTTCATGAAAAATTCTCAATATCGTTTAACAATTAGAATTGTGAATAAAAGTCATTTTCATGCCATTTCTATACAAAGGATCACTATAAGTTTTGTAGCCGTTGCAACTGGGTATCTGGGTTGCAACATATTTTCGAAACACTGATATATAATATGAGAACAGGATAAATTATTTTATTCGTCTGACAAAAATTGACAGCCAACTTCAAGTGGACCTGAACATCAATCAGGTGGTTGTTTCGTGAAAACGATTAGGATAAATATTTGGGTATTTTTGGAATTTCTCAAATTATGGCTTTAGAAGTCGATAATGTACATTAAAATCCGCCCTTACGTTATAATATTAATTCTGAAGGAGCAGGAGTAGCGACTAACCCGTGCGGAGAAATATGTGCAAGTTTGCACGACACTGCGTCATTACCAATGTTTAGGGTAGTTGTACAATCAAAAATCAATTTCAATATTCACCATTTTTTAAGCCATTTGGTTAGGCCCGTCTAATTAAATAAAATATATACAATAAATAACAACTTAGTACCGTAGAAACCTCGTACGGCAAGCATAGCTTTTAAGTTTGCTTGAAACGTCAGTGGTGTTTCGAATGTAGTTTGTACGCTTTTTAACATTCAATTTTCGAAATTACTAGAGCATAGTTCATGCAGTTTGATTTATACAGCATAATAAAAGTTAGTGTCAGCGTTAAGTTAATATTTTTGCATTTTCGGCATCAACCGACTTGAACCATGAACCAAGCTTGTTTCCAATTCCACGTCATTGTTTAACAAAAATAGAATCACAACGATCAGTGTGAAATTCTTTTCAAATGACTTCGCGATAGACCTGGCCGCTTAATCATTGAGCTCTAATGGGTTTAATTTATTTTTGATTGACTTCCCGTTTTTTGCATCTTTCTTTAGTGCGGTCACTGGGGAAATTTATTCTTAATATTTTAATATTTTTTGAATACACCAATGACCTGTACTGACATGATATTTTAGGCATGCGAGAATACGGAAGTATGCAGTGTTGCCCTCCGGCGGTATTGCAGCGGCTGTCGCCTCCGCCAATGCTTACTAATGGGCATGAAGGCCGACTATGTCCGGGAACTGAATATTAAACGAATCCGTCGGCGGATTGAGAAGATTCCGCGGCAATCCCGACTACTCAAATTTTCCGAAACACTCGACCCCTTTCAGGAGAACTTTTTGAGCGTCATTGAGGGCTTTTGGATAGCGTACCGAGATTGCCCAAATTCGACCAATGAAGCGCATCGGCTTCACGCCGAGCACCCATACCGGGTCAGGGAAATGCTCCTATTCCCATCGACCTCCCACTGTTACCACCCGCCCACGCCCGCCTTTGTACAAAAAACAACCAAAGACGCGGTCAGCTTGATTGAAAGCAAAATCAAAAAATTCAAATTGCCAAATCCAAATTGTCAAAATCTGCTCGAGGGAATCGCGCTCGTCAAAGATGTGATAAATTTCCACGTTTTGGTGATGAACGTCTATTTAACCACCATACCAACGATCAGGTAACGGAAACCCCTATCTGTATTATATAACATGTTACCCTAACTCCTAAAAGGGACATAAAATCTTGAAACAAACACAATTTTTTTTTCTCGCCACGGGTGACCTAGTTATCAGTGACCTACTTTCATAAGTTGCCTACAGGGAGTTTCTTTCAGTAGGAAAAACATAAATTGTATGCTTTGAAGTAGGTTGAGTCAAACTTGAATTTTGTACTAATGCTAAAAATACTAAGCCTATAGCGATAATCAAAAAAAAAATATGAAAAAAATTTGAACAGTCGACGGAGAAAGGAAAAGTGGATTATAGCCACTGTGTGTTTTTTCAAGTTCTTATTCGTTATCGTTGAGCTTTCAAATTTCGGTACTAATTGTGAATTATAAAGTTAAATCATCAAATCTAACAGCTGTTTTTGTGTTGCGAAAAATCACAGTAAGAAGGAATTTAACAAAAATCAACATTATAACGAAAAACTCGAACCAATATTTTTCATATCATTTCAAAGCACAAGTATGTGGTATGTAACATACCGTATGTACCAAAAAATTAATACATGTAATATATTCAAATTTCATTTTTGATGAGATTTCAAATTCATGCGACTCGCGGGACTCGAGTATTTACGGATAAATCAAGTAGATTTCAGCGTATTAGTACTGTAAGTAGGTCACCGGCTACCGGGTTCATTTAGGTCGTTCTTAACTAGGTTCATTTTAATTATTGCAAATTTTGCATAAATTTAAAAAAATATTTTTTCTGCTAGATGGCAAAAACTGACGGACGCAACCAAACGCTCCCTGCTGAGTTCGACAGCAATGGAATTACCCGTTTTGCGTTACGCCTGTCGATACAAGGACGACTGGCGCAGTTTATTCAGTGATGGGTTGAAGGATCAATTCATGGGCAATGTCGGCATTTCCGAAAAATTACGAAATCAAATTTTGTGTTTGATGATGGAGTTTAATCGGCTCAATTTGGACACATATGAATCGGCACTGGTGGCCGCATTATGCGCTACATCGCCCGACCGCGGCATTACCGAGAGTTTCGATTACCGCATTTTGAGTGCAACACAGGTAACTATTTTAAAAACGTACTACAGTCCTTATTTCCATAACAGACGGGTTCGGTTCTCGTGAAAAGAGTCAAACTGAGAAAACTCCGTCATGGGATTAGCGCCCGTTATGGGGTTAATTTTGGATAATTTTGAGTTGAAATGATCGAAAAAGGTCTATTATGGCATAATCATTTTATGGTATTGGCTACAGTACTTAATCTCGTAAAAGTTCAAAATACCAAAAAAGTTGTAATTTGTTTGCAATATCAACTAATGTAGTCTGTATATGTTACTGTAGTGAACGTAAATACCATAATTATATTAATCGTTTGCACCAACGAACCCGTTTTGACTCGGTAATTTCAGACTAAAACCGTTACAGTGTATAATTGATACTATAAGGCTGGGAGTGACAGTAAAATTTGAAAACTTTTTGGTCAAAATTAAAAAAATATTGATCAAAATTGAGATATACTGTGTGCTCCAACAATCAACCAGTCAGAGAAAAAGTTATTAACCATTTTTCTTTTAGGAAACTNGTAATTTGTTTGCAATATCAACTAATGTAGTCTGTATATGTTACTGTAGTGAACGTAAATACCATAATTATATTAATCGTTTGCACCAACGAACCCGTTTTGAGTCGGTAATTTCAGACTAAAAATATTGATCAAAATTGAGATATACTGTGTGCTCCAACAATCAACCAGTCAGAGAAAAAGTTATTAACCATTTTTCTTTTAGGAAACTATCATGGAAATTCTCCGCATCAAATTCGATATTGACCGGCGTCCGATGAAGCTGCTGGCCGCCTGCATCGGGTTTATTTCGAAATTGCGAATTTACTCCCATGACGCGCGAAGCGAGTGGCTAAAGTTCATTCATCACAAACCGATCATTTGCCTAAAGGGTGCATTTCCAAAGTCAGAGGCGAAACGAAATGGACTTGATTTTATAGCTCGAGTTAATGCTTAAGTTCATTGTGAATACGTAATTATTTATTTTTTTCCATATATTGCTGTCATCATGCTCGTTTTACCCGCCAAAAATGGACTAAAAACTAAAACGTAGAAGAAGTTTATCCGGTACCGCAGGTACCGTACCTACCGGTGGTGCCAATATGAAATGGTTTTCGGCTTATTTTGATTGGCTATGCTGCTTTGTGTCTCGAAATGTTAGAATTATTTGGTACTCCCCGGGAAAACCCAACATACACGAATTAGCTAGCCTATTATATATTAAATACCATTTCGCAGAAAAATTCGAATTATTCATGAAAAAAACTGTACAGAAACCCAAATCTAGTATACAGAGGGTAGTTCAATTCCGGAACGATTTGATTCAACATATCTTTATGTCCCGAATTTGAACATCGTCTTCTTTTATCATTATTTTTTTCGGTTGCTTTTCAGGACAATTTATAGGACATAATTTATAGCGCACGTTTTTTTATTATCTGATATATACTGAAATAATCATCGATTTCAAAATTCAGGAGAAAAGTTAATTTGTTTGAAATATACACGAGGTGTCGCTACTCGGACGTTCACAGATGGCATCCATTTGGTTTTATGACAATGAACATCATTTAAAAGACTCCCAGTTTTTTTTGTAAATTGATGATTTTTGGGTCATTTATTTTGAGTGAAATTTTAACTTTTGTATATCCTGTGAAAAGATTGCTTTTACCGCATTTGACTAATTAAACTGGTGCCCAAATTTGTATTCAATTATGCAGTACCTAAGAGCGGATATCTGATGGTCACCAAGGCTATTTTTCTTTTCTCGTCGTGAAATTAATTTTATGCCTAAAAGAAAACGTAGTTACATACGCAGTTACATAGAATTTGTGGTTTTGAATGACATCAGTTAAAAGCGCTCTCAGCTTCAAGTTAAAATTATATACAGTATGAGGTATAATAACGCGCTTCTCGATTTTCGAGTTTTTAAGCCTATTCAAATACAAAATTTTAGAAAGCGAGAAGCACGTTATTTTACCTCATACCGTAAATTGCTGGCGAAAACTTATTATTGCGTTTTACTTTTCAATGTTGTGCACTTGAAAAAATATACCACATGGCTTAAACAATATAGGTTTACCATACGCACAATCTAAATTCACTTCTGCGCCGTTATCTAAGCAACTTTTTTGCTCGAAATTTGGATCAAATAAGAGGTGGTCAGAAAACGGCGCAGGGCTAATTTTGAAAGAAGCTTTACTTTATTCTTCATCAAGATTATTTAACCTTACTTTGCAGTGCAATTGAATTCTTTCAATCCTATAAAATGCGTTATTATGACACCTGGCGTCGATAAAAACATCTCATTATATACGTTCCTTCTCATATAAAAATTTTAACGAAGCGTTAAAATTAACTAGTTATGAGTTGTTTTTCAATATGCAGTCTTTACTCCCATTAAAGGCATTTTTGATTCTCGAAAAACGTCCGTTAAGGGATAAGCGCCCCTTAAAAGATTAGCTTTAAACGTCGATTATGGGAGTAAGAACTGTAAACGATGAAATGTTTCCCTCCGTGTACTTTTTACGGATGCAACAATCGTTTTCCCAAAATTTTTCCTTTTATTTTATTGTCGCTGGGTGGCAAATTTTCATTAATTTAACCTCCAACCAAGGTGCTCTTTACACGCAATATGTAAAATAATTATGATATTTTTACTGTCACGAAAAATGCTTGGGCATTATTCGATTTATTTTGTAGATGTGCGAATTGACTTTTTCTTCTAGCCAAGATTCTGTATAAGTTCATGAAACCCAAAAAGTAACTGCTTTTCACTATAAAGAGTAAATAAAATCATAAAAAAATCAAGTCTTTATTTTCCAGCATTTTATAGACTGAAAGGTCCTTCAATTTTTTTCGGTGGACTCACGTTGATCGGTGGACTCCGTTGTTTCTTTTTTGAAAGAAAATAGACAAAGATCAAATGGGGACAAACATCGAGCTCGACTTTTTTTGCAAAAAGAAGCTAAATACGGACGCACGCAATTATCTTACCTTAAATTTCAAAAAAAAAATGAATACATTTCACTTTCTGTTGTTAATACAGTTCCACCGCTCGCAATTTGATGATGCCAGTGAGGTATTGTTTCAGAAAGAAGACAACTTTTTTTATGTGTTTCATAAACTGTAATGGACGATAGATTTATAAAAAACGTTATATACTTATAAAACGTTACAAAAAGTTTATATTCTATTGAGCATAAAGTAGCCCATAAAATATTTTGCACGTCTGTGTATTAGTTCTCGAAAAAGCTATATTCTGGAAGAAAGGTTGGTTTCATTTCATCGATCAGCTTCTTACGAACCATAAAGTTGGGCGCATATGAAAGAACAGAAAAAAATACTTTTCGTAAGAGACGACTCTTTAAACTCGAAGACGTTTGCATTTCGCCCATAAACTGCGAATTTTTGATGATATTTGACGACACTAGTGGAGGGTGTTTTAGCGTCCGATTCACTACCAAAATAAAGTAATCATAAATTGAAATTTGTCCAGATTTTGAAAAACACATCAATAACCAAAAAAACGGGATGATGCAGAAAATTTTGAACATATCGGGTTATACAGTGTATATCACGAGAATTCTAAACACCCAATCTGGTGAACGGATTTTGAACAGTTCTTTAAAAGCCCCTTCGTAATCGTCTCCAAATTTTCTAAGAAGTACGCCTATCAAATATCCGTCCTGCATTGCTTACAAAGTTAATAAATAAAAAGACTGTCGAGACTCAGTGTTGCAAAAAAGGCGACTAACGTCATGTGTCCTTAAAATTAATATAAATTTATATTTTATATTAAAAAAAATATTTGAATAAAATAATTTAATAAATATTTTATTAATTTATAATTTAACTTTTTCCTTGGTTGGCGCCTTGACCCATGAATGGCGACGTTGCATGAGCGGCATCTCCGATTATTCCAATTCGTCCTTTGTGCCAAACAGGGAGAATGTGTTGTTGATAAATGCCCAAGTGTAACAACCGGTCAACATTTTTAACCATTGCTTCCGAGATAATCGACTGACTTTTGTACCAGCCATTATCAACAAATAATTGATGAAAATCTACGTCGGTTTATTTCGTGTACGTGCCGTTAATAATTTCTTTGTATGTTGAACGGGTAATCTTTAACCACTAAACACAACGTTGAACCAAAGAAACTATCAAAAATACGTAGGTTATTTGCAATTAATAGCTTTCACACACATTTTTTCTCTGTCATATTTTCCAAAACTGTAAACTAGTTAACGGTTCGCTCGCCTGCCAAAAATAAACCCTTTAGGTTGCCGCTTAACCGATTGTGATATTGGGTTTTTGTGGTCAAATCGACCAAAAAGTGTCCAAGGATGGTCGGGGAGTTTTCAAGATTATGCTCCTTCGATTCCGGACGAGCAGAGAAGAGTAAACAAGGGGCGGGACAGCCGTCCGGCCTCATGTTCCGGGATGTGCTAAATAATCGTGTTTGGGGGTTAAGTCAAAAAAGAAACCGACCTTCAGCAGTACAGCGATAAGACCAGTCTTCGCTGTTAGAATTCCATTTTTCATTCGCCTCGTGTGCTAGAACGAGTAATCGCTATCATAAGGGTTCTGCTCAGCCGCCAGTGATACTATTAGTTGAACAATACTGAGACTATTTGTCAAATGAAAACATTCAAATTGAGCATAAATTATGCTGCATAATGCTTAACCCGGTCCCTCTCCACCTTTCAGTGGAAACATAACGGCTGCAGCACCGTCTCCAATGTCAATTTTGTAAGACGCATTTTTGTCTAATGGATCGTTCTCTATTGGCTTTATTATCACATAAAAACAACAAAGTCCACTACAACAGGTTAACATTTAAATAATGGCGGTGATCAACAATGCTATGAACATCGCTTAGCCCGTCAGTCATAGGTCCGGCACACACTATATAAATAAAAATATATCCTTTTTTATGTACACACGACTGTCTTCACGAAATGTTAACCTCATAACTATGTACAGGTTTTGCCAGAGCCTTATCAGGAAGAACATACGTTTTTCCAATAGAGTGTATTCCGTCGGCACAAATAATAATATCAGCTTCGTCGCTACTTCCATCTTCGAATTTCACCGTCGCCTGTTACAGAAATTAAAAGTTTACTACTCACCGTTCGCCATTTCCGCTGTGCTCAGCACGTATTTATTTTATTTCTAGAGGGCTGTCTCCCGAGTTTCTCACTTTGGGACATCTATAAATTAGGTATGAAATATCGCAGTGATTTTCAAACGCGAAAAAAAATAATGTTACCACTTTTTGGTAACGTTGCTTGACAGCGCATCTGAGGCCTATGTCACATGTGGCTATATGGCCTGTCATTGGTCTTTTTTGAGCGTGCTCGGCCAATCATCGAAAGGCAAATCACCGAGAGGCGATTTCCTTCTTTTAAAACATTTTTTATTACAGTCCTCCCCCTCTTAAGTGCCGCACTAAGGAGAAATACCATTTCTGCTAAATTTTTTTTTCGCGTTTTAAAATAAGGACGATACGTGCTTAGCACAGCGGAAATTTATGGCGAACGATGAGTACATGTATAACTTGCATACGCTAAAACAGCCCTCTCTGTAATACCATAAAGATATTCAAGTAAAGGTTGTTTTTCAAACAAAGTCGGATTAAATGTGTTAAATACTAAAATTTCACTTTGTGGTTAATTTCTAAAAACATTTCTTAAAACTTAATCTTAGAACTTTTAATTGTTGAAACTCCTATTTAGTTTATATTTTCCGAAACATATCCATTTATTGATGTTTATTTAAAAGATATTTTCAAATTCAAGACTTTGTATCATCTTCAGTTATTGATACTGCTTTTTTGCCAAGTATCGGTGTTATTGTCGGATCTGCTTCCATTGCCTGATAAAGGCCGTTTAAAATTCCATCTCGTTTGACAAACCAAAAGTTTCCTTCTATACAAGTTCCTTTCATTAGTTCTTTATTATTAATCACGAATGGTTTATTCGATCCTCTTTGTGATGGATAGTAATTTTACTCAGTTGGATCATAATATAAGGTTCCCCTTCTAGTATTTCTTCATCCTAAACCCTAACCCTAATTTACTATAAGTCTCTGGGGAAGTACAATACACCACCTAC
>SCLG01000051.1:164949-175287 GCA_004367875.1 Oikopleura albicans
TTTTGGGAACCCGTAGGGGGAAAATGCGTGTAAATAAACACGCACTTAAAAAAATCACATTAATTCGCAATAATTCAAAAAAACTGGTAAAGCCAAGTTGTAGAACTCGTCAAACTACGTCGATCTGACTATTCACAAATTGATTTGGGCCACCAGGGCCCTCTAGGGAGCTGTTTGAAATCTCCAACCTACGCAAAAAATAACGACGTCAATCGAATTTTCTCGAAAAGTTGAGGGGGGGGGTCACCAATACCGGTTTTGTCCTACGGGGCCGCCATAAGCCTTAAATCGACGAAAAAAACCAGTTGCGTGTCTATTTACACGCACTTCCCCTGGGAGTTAAGCAGGTAGTGCGTGGGTTTAAAAAGTTACCACTTTTCGCAAAAAAACTGTTACTTTAAGCGAATAGTGTTACTTTAAGCAGCGTTACTTTAAGCAGGTAGGTGGTGTAGATTATCTTATAGATTATAGATAGTATCAATTCGACTATGCAAATCCAACGTAGGTACCCACATTAGTTTAAAGACTTACCTGTAATGATCAATCAAATTTAAGATCTCTACAATGAAAAAAAAAATTGTGGAATTTTGACAAACTTATTTAAAATTTCAAACAAATTCCTGCTCGTGATTTCATAACGCGTTTTTAACTTCAATTTGGGTCAACGTAGGTTTATGAATTTTCACCCTTCGTGAGGATATCCAATAAAATAGCCCGATTTGGTTCGAAATTTGATCCGCAAACTGTAAAAGCCAATCAACCGCCGACAATTTTTTTTAAACCTACGTCGGCGCAAATTGAAGTTAAAAACTCGTTACTTTTAAAGATAAGAGGTTTGCCAAAGGTATGAGAACTGATACAAAAATAACTACTATCATTATCCTTGGCTTTCGTACACATAAGTTATGTCGACCGTTTGACCAATTGATTCACAAATATGTCCATACCCAAGTTCTTTCAGACAAAGTGCCCCTAAAACACAATTATACGTTTACGGTAAACAAACTAAAACATTAGTATTCGAAATAAGATTCAGTGGTAGTTTTTTCCGCTTCAGTCTATATTGATTCAAATTCACAAGATTTGAAGACTGTGTGACTTTTTAATCAAAAACGACTTGTCCGATATATGAGGTACTTATATTACTTTAAAAGTACACGATTGTATGAGTTAAATCATGTTGACAAATTGCGTTGGCAGTGTTATATAATACTGTCCAAGCATTCACCAGAATATTCGACCAGTTCAGACATAAGAGCAAATAAATATGAAGCACCCTTATGTAATGGCCAAATATATAGTTCGTTTCGGGTACACATACCCCGTACCATGGTTCATGGTAACCACCATGGTTTAAATTTCGTCATATCTTTAAAAATATTTTTCTCGAATATTCTCAGTATTTTCTGCGGAGTTTGAGAAGCATTTTTATTAAAATCTATCAAAAGATATTTAAATTCGCATAATTATCGAGTTTCGAAAATTGGCTAAAACTTTCGAACCCTATTTGTCCTAGGAGTCAATTTTCAAAAAAATTGATTACACTGCTCACCTCCAGTAACACCAATTCCAGCACCAATTGGACTGAGAACTTTTTTCGACCTTTCATAAATGGCGACTTCAAATCCATTTTTGCTGAGAGAAAGAGCAGCCGTTTGACCGCCCACTCCCATACCAATCACTACCATTGGGATGGCCTGATTTTTGAAGATTTATTACTTAACTCCCAAACACTACCCCAGGACATTTGTCCGTAAAATAGAAGTAAAATAGACGTAGAATAACCGATTAAAAAGTCGAAGAGCAAAAAAAATATAAGATACAAATATTTTCAAAAAAAATAGTAATTAACATTGATTGATTTTTGGCTTCTAAAACAAATCATTCCAAATTCAAGGAAGTTTCATGGTTTTTAACTCTCATGGGAAATTTGTGCAAATTTGAACAATTTCCTCCGAAAAGCCCACAATTTTGTCTCTTAAATTTTGTTAGAACTAAAAAATAATTTGATATCCCTAGCTATAACTTTCTTTGGCATTTCGACTGAAGTTTGTTTGGCTTAAAATAAGATCAGAAACAAATCGATAAAAGACTCCCCGTTAAGCACAGTTTGTATTTGTATA
Organism: Oikopleura albicans; assembly: GCA_004367875.1. Taxonomy (NCBI): domain Eukaryota; kingdom Metazoa; phylum Chordata; class Appendicularia; order Copelata; family Oikopleuridae; genus Oikopleura; species Oikopleura albicans. Next base: position 167,073 of record SCLG01000051.1, read on the forward strand.
TTATCAAAATAATTCTAAGCCAATCATATTTCTGACTTTATCACGTCGAAAAAACACTTATAGTAATTTTACTCTAATTATTTTATGACTAAATTAAGTACACACAAATTTTGGATTTATTGTTCATTACAGCGTGATCATGCGGTAGTGGTTTTTCAATTGGTCGAATATTTTTTTATATATGAGTCACTTAAGAATCTTATGTCATAAGATGAGTCATATTATATGATTATAGGCTAATTTTTAGCAATAACCTTGACCATAATCTTATTATAGCAACATTATTATAGGCTATCATAAGTTATTGGTAAAATTTTAAGCAACCTCGACCATAATTTTTGTCATGTATCAAGATTATGGTCAAAAATATTACTATCTTACTCCAAAAAACAAAACAACGCCATGCGCTAAAACGTGCTTATCTGAAAATAACTGATAAAAACCGAGACTTGGGTAACCAGAGTTCGAAATCAATTCTGCGAACATGTTTTTGTCTAATATCAGATTATAGACTCAATATTACATATGGCACTACTGTTAAAGGGTCAGGTTGTGTCTAATTATTCCAATAAGTGTATAAAACTAAAATGATGAATTTAGTATCTATTATACGACCCGCGTCGATCTCGGTGACAAATTGACGACCCACACCAGTACCAAAAAACCTGGCTGTTTTGGTCCGGAGGTGTTTTTCGGGTTTATGATTTTAACCTGAAGTTATTATAACGGAACACAACGAACAAATTTGGCCAGAAGAAGGAATTCGGAATGAGTGGAAAATAAAAATTAATATAAAATTATCGATTTCTTGTTAAGCGTAACTCGAGATGATGTACCACTGGTACAGTACAATTGTATGATAATCGTTATGGACAGGCCATAATTTTTAATTTAAAAAATTCTATTTTTCTAAGAATTTAATATATTACAATGAAATATCAAATGCGAGAAAACGAATCAGAGCGTACGAGGCAGAGTCTTTTTAAAACTGAAAAACACTTAATATTGTAAATTTCCGAACATGGAATAGTAAAAATATTGGATAATCAAATTATAGCTTCATTCATGCCCTTAAAGTTGATTTTAAACCGATAAAAAATTAAATAGGCTCTTTGGAAGTTTTGCTTTGGAGTCAAATGTTGGGCGAGCCTTCTTACATCCAGATTTTGAAGGATGGAGACGTATCGAAGTACTTATCGAAAATCTAAGACGTAAGTTACAAAAATTTCACGGAAATTAGAGAAAGTGTTAATTTTAACCAGTTTTTTTACCAGACTTCCAAAGTTGGCTAGTAATAACGGTAAACTCATTTAGTATGGAGGTTAGCAATAACATTTTTCCGAAACAGACCGCCGAACGCCTTTAATCGTCTAAAGAAAGACCCACGGTACTAAAATGCACGACCTTTCCGGGGAACTTTCGCCTAGGAGTTAACTTGAACTTACTTATTGAATTTCAGATCCAACAGAGGGGGTTTCAATGCGATCGATCAAATCCTTTTTATCCCAAATCACGGACGTATTTAGTGGACATGATCTAATTCAATGGCTGGTGGATAATATTGAAAAAATCACCCTTGATGAAGCGATGCATTTAGGTAAACAATGAAAATAATAGAAATTTGTGTTAACCATTTTTGATTTTTTAAGCAGTTTTGTTGACCCTTTGTGTTAACCATTTTGCTCACTTATCTTGTTAACCATTTATGCTCACTGAGGTGAATTTTGTTAACCATTACTCGAAACTTTGACACAAGCCGTCTGTTTATTTTCATGAGTCTCGCTAACTTCCGTTAATTTTGTTAACTTGAGTGGTGTTATCTTCCGTGTTTGTGATTTTTTTTTCTTCCAAAACTGAGTTCGCGAATTGAGGGAAACGTAACCCTTGTCGTAGACAGGCACCAAAATCCCGACGGTCTCCAAAAATCATTGCTTCTAAAAAGTCGAATTTTCAATTAAAACTAAAAAAGGGTATTAGCTACAATGCTGACGATAAATGGTTATATACATGAAGTTGGTGGGGTAGTTTCTGGCTTTGGGAAGAAAAAAACTTACTGTCGAATTCAAAACGAAAAGTACTGGCCGACGCAAGGATGGTTTCCGGACAAGTCGTCATACGCCGTTTACCTTATAAAACGCTCTACATCTTCAAAAGTACGTTCACTTTTGTTAGCGGTTCATTCTCAGACGTGCATTGCTGCACATTTTAAGAGCTTCTTAAAAAAACTTCAAAAACTCGTGCTTTGGGGCTATTGTGGAATTTTTTTTAGAGCAAAGCGGTTTTTTCTTATTTTAAGAAGCGACCCTTATACCGTATAACTTATACGGTTAGATCATCATTTTGCTGCTATTAATCAGTAAAATAATCGAAATTTTGTTTTATCATTATGAATAATTATTAAGAATATTGATTGAATTTAACTCTTAGGGGGAAGGAGTTTTTGGGAACCCGTAGGGGGAAATGCGTGTAAATAAACACGCACTTGAAAAATTCACATTTATTCGCAATAATTCAAAAAAACTCGCAAAACCAAGTTGTAGAGCTCGTCAAACTACGTCGATCTGACTATTCAGAAATTGGTTTGGGCCACTAAGGCCCCCTAGAGAGCTGTTTGAAATCTCTAACCTACGCAAAAAATAACACCGTCAATCGAATTTTATCGAAAAGTTGAGGGAGGGTCACCAATACCCGTTTTGCCTTACGGGGCCTCCATATGCCTTAAATCGACGAAAAAACACGTTGTGTGTCTATTTACACGCACTTCCCCCTGGGAGTTAAGCTTGAGTTAAAACTTTAATTGTCCTTAAAACGACCATTAATTCGGGAGCCCTTATTGGAAGCGACCTCGATTTCTAAGACCGTTATTTTTTTAAAATAAAGTTCAATATTTTCTTAATAAAAATCCAGTTTTTGATCGCTAACCACACTAGCTACAAATGCTACAAAAATCAAATCTCAATTTAGCCTCAAATGGAACTGTTCGATTACGAAATTAATCATTTGTCTCAACTTCGAAGCAACCTGCAGCATGATTGGGACCGACTTATCGGAATTGCCGAAAATTTTACACTCGCTGAAAAACGCAAAACGGCCGATGATAGACGTCTCCATGAATTACAAGAATGCGCATTCTGGAGCGTTCATAGGTATTTTTCAAACCATTAAAGTTTTACATAGAATTTTAAATATTTCTGAAATTTGAACCAAAAATTCCATCATTTTTAAAATTCCCTAATTTTCAAAATTCCGTAACTTTAATATATATACGGGCGGTGATTATAAGGCCAAAGTCTAAAAAACTTACTTGACCTTAAATGCATTAAAAAAAACTGACTGGACCTTTTACACCAAGTGAAACTTTTTTTTGGTCTTCATGTACAAAAAAACTTTACAACAGAGGATTTTTAGGAAATATGTTTGAAAATTATACACTTTTATCATCAAAAAATCTGACTTGACCTCATTACCAACCAGTTTTATAACACATTTTACCAAAAAAAAAATCGGTTTCACCTTATAACCGAAAATTTTAAAACAATTTCAACACTGTTTGACAAAAAATCTGACCTTATTATAAGCTCGTTTTTAACACTTTTACGCTACTTTAAACAATACTTTGGAATATAAGATAAAATAAAGGTATTTTCGATGATATTTTACGAGTACCCCTAGGGCTAACAAGTTGAGATCGAAAGTAACTGTTACTAAGTAACAAACTTAAAATCACCCTCAGAATAACCCTCAAGAATCACAAGCGTTTTGTTATACTTTTGCAATCATTTTGATCTCAATTTATGAGCCTTAGGTGTACTCATAAAATACACGTTTCAAACTTGAGTGCAGCTTAATAGAAAAAACTGAGCCCTCATTTGCATATTCCTTTACATGTATGTCCTAATAACTTGGTTTCCGAAATATAAAATAACAAACACTTGTGAACTGTAGTTAAGGGGTTAAAAGTGTTGAGCCTGAGTGCAGGTTATAAAGATAATCTTATAAAAAAAATAATTTGCTTCCAAAATAAATAATCAAGAACTTCCTATGTTAAACCTATAAAGGTACCTTCGGACATGATTCGGCCTAAATTATTTTGTTTTATTAAGTTTATCATATAATTTGACTCACAACAGAATCAACATAACATAGCATCTGTATTTTGATTTATCATCAATTTTCAGTAAACAACTTTATGTTCAAAAATGATTTGACTCTAGAGCAAAAAACTGACTTGACCTTATAACGGTCAAAACAGCCGATTTTATAACAAGCAATTTTAATGATCTTTGGAATTTTTAATATATAAAATTGTCAATGGAAATTAAATATGAATTAGACCGATGCCTGGAATGACCTCCTTGATGGACCAAGATATCCGAAAGTTGGTTAGAAATGCACTCCCAGCCTTCAGGTAAATATATCTTTTATTATTTAACCCTTGAACACATTGTATGGAATTTCAATCCAATGATTTAATCCAATGAAAAGCACTATGAACATTATATTTTCAAGTCAATACAAAAAAATAAAAATACAGAACATGGATGGTTAAAGATTAACAAATATGGCTAATAGAAATTGTCGGATTCATTCCACAGTATGTGTTCTGCAAACTGTTTGAGATATGTGTTCAAAGGTTAAGCTTTTTTTGAATTTAAGACTTAACTGTGGGCCACTCTGTAATGACCACTGTGGCGAAATAACGGATCTGACAATCAGTGAGCGAATTGTGTACAAAGAAAAACAGCTCAAAATACTACGAGATAAGGCAAATGCGCTGCGTAGAGCCATGGGTTTGACGACTGATTTAATTCTGAATTAACTTTTTGGTCCGGGCCTAGTTTAATGATAATATCATTATGATATGGTAGAAGTGGGTAAATCGAATTTTTTTTTTTCAAAAAAAATGTTATGAGCAAGTTGTAGAACTCGTAAAACTGAGTCGGATTGATAATCTAAAAGTTTATTTGGCCCACCATGAGTCGCTAGAAAGCTCTTAGAAAGTGCCAACCTACACACAAAAAATCCTTGAAAGACCTTCGGCGACCGTCTTCCAGAACATCAAAAGCCATCGAGACTGTAGTTAAGTAAGTTGAAGCGGCTTTTTGTGTGAAAAAGTGTACCGTAGGGGGACAGTCCTAGAGAGCCTCTCTGATGGGAGTGCTTGAAGCGAATGCGCTGCCTAAAATCAAGCAACAGAAAAAAACGAGCTACCACAACGCGGCCACTACTTGCCCCTCAATCAAAGCACTCCCATCAGAGAGTCCCCCTACGGTATTTTGATCAAATGATTAAAAATCCACATTTTACGACAATTCAAAATAACAAATATCAGGTTTATACGAGTTCGACAACCAATGGACCCATTGGATCCGAATAGTAAACAGTACGGTCAAACAAGATGGTTCTCGGATGCCTATATTGATACAGAACCAGGGCTCTGCAACAGCCAGCTGGCATTTCTACTTCGTCCGCCAAGCCTTTCCAGCTTTTTTTGATTTATGCCCAGCCCTGTACAGAACCGCTGCGGTGGCAAAACGGTCTGGCTGACTTACTCCGATCAGACACGGGTCGTGAAGCGTTTGCGCGTTTTCTCAAGAGTGAGTTTTCAGGCGAAAATTTAACTGTTTACCTCCATATTCAACGGCAGGGTTCATTATTTTCCAAAAATATCTATAATATAAATTCTTTATACGGGATAAACAGGATATACAGGATATACAGGATATATAGGATGCGCCGTTAACAAGCCACTAAAATGTTTCAGCAACTGTGCGGTTAACGGTTTTTGGCCGGTTAACCGCTCAATGCGGAGTCGTTAAATAATGTTATCTTTGAAGAAATGTGGTCCAAAAGTGGCCGGTTAAAGGCGCACCTTGTGTTTATACAGGTAGTTTCACCGAAAATCTGCCGTGAAGGCCGCATTTTCTCGTATTAATTGGGAACAAAGAACATCAACAAAAACATTTTCCATTCAGTACACAGTTCTTTCAGTTTTTGAGAAATTTCACTACACCCTTCCCGCTTATGGGCCACTTTTGGCTTAAAATTCTGATCGTAACTTATGAAAGTTTTTCTGAAGATATCGAAAAACTATAAACAGCGCCAAATAACGGCGATAGAGAGCAATTTTGATTTTGCGATGCCTAGCGTTGTATCTTGAATACCTAACTCTACGATAGAATGTTTTCATAAATTATAACCTAGATTTCTTATTATTGACAAGCACATCAAAATACACGTCGACCCGTATAATAATGTACGATAGCTCTCAGATACATGTTAGTAACCCTTGGCACAATTTCCGTTCCATTTCCTAAGCTAACCCTTGCTCTATCAGCCCACTAAAAATGCACATATCGTTGCTTAATCCTTGTTATCGTGTTCACAATGACTCCGTTGGGATTTTAGTACTAACTTGATTGTGCTTTTTATGTATGTTAATCCGAATAATTTATTCACAAATTTCATTCTAGAGTAAATTGTTTAAAGACTTTACAGTAAAGTACTATCGCAATTCTATTCATTTTTTGTTTGTTCGGATTTACGCGTATAATTCTGTAAAAGACATGCTTAGTAATTGCTCACGAGAAATTGAACCCTTGCAACAGTTACCGAAAAGCTCCAGTAAGCAAACGTGAAGGAATTGCTGAAGGTTGTTTTCACTAGAAAAATAATTAACGTTGTTTTAAACTTATTTGATACCAGTACAGTACTGGCAGTACGGTTAACGCGGATTTGCACAAAAAAGGAAAATCGTATAAACGTGGAGGTTAAACACTGCTACTCAGCTTGTGACGTGTGGACTATCAACAGTGGACATACCAGTTGTTTCAGCACCAATTATTTAACTCTTTGGGGTCAGTTTGTGACGATCGTCACACAACGGCCTAAATTGGGCATCAAGCAAAAAATGTTTCTAACAGCCGAAGACTAATTACCTTTAACTCCCAAGGGTCCATTCGGTAAACTTTTGACGAAACGCTCTATTTTTGCAAAAATCTTGTCAAAACTGGCGCGAATCAAAAATCGCTGAAACACGTATCGAGTCAAATAACGCCCCTTTGCCGCCATATCTCATCAAAACGGTGGCAAATCAAAATTCGCTGATAGACGGGTCAAACCAAATTTTATGGAGAAATTTTTGAAACAAAAATCAGAAAACCCCAAATTTCAAAAATCTGGGAGAACCCCATAAAGCAATCTAATAATTCTATATTTTAAAGTCGTCCATAACAGGCTTGTGATGGTCATCACAGAGTGTCCTTTACGGGTTATACGAACACCTGTGATCCACTGGAGTTTAAGTCATATATATGTTGTGATCGGACCTATAGATGACCAATTTGAAACTCAGAAATTTTTTATTGTACTAGAAATATATACTACCAAGGAAGGCCTTTCGAAGTCATGCAATTTTCTTGAAAAATGCTTCCTTCTTATTATTTTCATTGTAATTGAACGGGTCGAACTCCATCATTCATGTTACTTTATAAACAATTTATTTTCTGGTGCCGAAAATTAAACTAGAATCTCCTCATTTACTAGAGATGTTTTTAGAAACCACTTTTAGAAGTCGGGAATATATGTGACAGGCTGAGTAGTACTGGAATCTTTTTTGAGTTTTCTAAGGAAATCATCAAGCTATTTACAATCGACATATTGCTATTGACTGTCCAGTACCAGTTAACATACCACAGACGTATACCACATATATTTGTGATTTAATGAGTAAGGAAGGAAACTTACCACGCTTTCTGTTCGATGATGTCTCCGAGGAATGGTTTAACGATTCTTATTAAATATTTTTATATTAATTGTTGAAGAATAAAGTCAAAATTAAACCTTTCAAAGCACATTTACAAGTTGATGAAATCAGACTCCTACAAACGATTTCTCAGGAAAGTGCAAAGATACAGTATTGTCTATGAAGTCTTATCAAAAACGAATAAGACCGATTATGTCATTTTACCTTTTGCCAGGCATTGTATAAATCTGTCAAAAACATTTTAAAACTAAAAATTAAAAATAATTCGAGATTATTGGGGTTGTTTAGAATTCTTTGAATACATTAAAATAATTTTGAAAATACATAAAATTATTTACTTTTTCTAATTTTGAATTTTGTGAAATTGTTTTACCTATAAATAAAATTATTTAAAAATGAATTAAAATCATAAAAATGAATAAAAATAATTGTTTTTTTTAATTATTTAGA
>SCLG01000051.1:175378-187565 GCA_004367875.1 Oikopleura albicans
CATTAAAATAATTTTGAAAATACATAAAATTATTTACTTTTTCTAATTTTGAATTTTGTGAAATTGTTTTACCTATAAATAAAATTATTTAAAAATGAATTAAAATCATAAAAATGAATAAAAATAATTGTTTTTTTTAATTATTTAGATTTATTCGGAATAATTTAAAAATTAATTAAAATTATATTTAATTATTTTAATAAATTGAAATTTATTTCTCCTAATTTTTAATTAATAAAATTGTTTTAAGTTATTTTAATTATGTTCATCACTTATAAAACTTACTATGAAACCAATAGAATATCATTGATATCTTAAGTGTTAAGGGTAGTATAATATAAATGCACATGAAGTTTCAAAAAACAACAAAATTTCAGATTGCTTTAATTCCCTACGTAGCCAATGTAGATTACGGCTATTTTTTGTGGGACTTTTCACTGTTTTCTTTGCACCGAACGCTAGTTCCGCAACGTACCAAGGAATTATTGCTAACATCAAGATGAAAATGCAACTCTAAAATTACAAACTGTACAAAAAACATTTTTCGAAAAACATTTAAGGAGGATGGCGACCTAAAAGCCAATGGAAGTTTTCCATTGGCCCCATGAAAACTTTTCACCAGAAAAAATGTTTCAAATATACAGAAATATGTAGACTGATCAAAACTCGCGACAAAAAAATAATTGTTGCGAGTCTTACCCGTCTATTTGTATAAAGTTAAGAGTCTAGAGTTTAGACTGTATAATATAATGAACTTTTGTAATGCACACCTGACAATGGCCGCAGTTGTTTTTTACTGTCATTGTTTGTTGTCCTAGTTGCGAACGATGGCAAATGTAAGACCTTACAAATAATAATGGACGATTTGAATGCAGCAATTTTAATCATTTTGGCTGTTTTTATAGTCTTAAATATTATAATATTTACAATTTGGCACCATTGCACCAAGAGATCTGTGACAATGATACCGACTGGTGAATCGGCGCCAACTGCTCAGTCCGTTCCAAATAATTTGAATACAATTAATACAGGCAGATAAGAAAATAAAAATAATAATGTTGAAACAATATGTTATTCAGAGATTTTGTGAGTATGATTTTCTGAAAAATGGTGTGTGAATTTCAAATTCTGAACAATTAACTCGATTTTTTTGCACACAATGAGAAAAGATGTACATGGCATTCTTAAATTCTTTAAGAATTCTAATAGAATGTGTGCCCTGTCCACAATAAGGTTTTCTTTTCGACACTTTTTTTTGTAAACAGACCGACTCTACCTTTAATAAAAATTATAATTTATGCAAATCAAAAAGATTAGATTTATGTTTTATATTGATGTACGATATTGTTTTTTGGACCCTTAAAAAGTTGTCAAAATAAGCTGGAATGTTGTATTTTTTGATACCGTATTTACTCTTTAACCCCTGAATAGGTCCGACTAACAATTGGCGGGCATTAACTAGACCGAGTTCTATCACCTCAGGTTTTTTCATTTTTTTTTTTTGCCCGCCAGTCAGTAGCTCTCCGGCTGAAAACGCGTAGTGCGACGCCTCATCCATACTGTAATGCCATTAAATATATAAGTATCAGAATAAACATACAAAATCCAGGAAACCGCGTTTTCGGACAAGTATTTAGTCCTAGCATATTTATTTCAGGGTGTATTTTTACTTTCTTAAGCGCCGTTGTTACGAAAGAGCGACCAAAATATATATTTGGAATGATGTAAATCGTCACTCAGCAGTCGATGGAAATTCGGATATTCAGAAAAAAGTTTGATATTTGATAAGAGCAAACCGTCTCCACGAAATTTTGAGTCCAAAATTATATCTCGTCTGTAAGCAACATATATATTTAATTGCTTAATAAATGTGTATGTATAAAAATTGTGATCATCTTGTTCAAGTATTGTTAAAATTACCTTTGCAAAGGGGTCGTTAAAATTAGCTGGCCGATTAAGCTGGAGAATAAAAAAATAAGAGGTTTGTCTAGTTCATAACACCCCTTTAAAATACGATTCCAAAGGTAGATTAAATTGAAGTCTTCAATGGTCTAAAAAGGGATCGAGATAAGAGATATAAAAAATCATAAAAAAAACGTAATTATCTGGAAGCGGAAGTTTCAGCGAAAAATATTTCAGCTGTAAATTATTTAAACTCCCGAGGATTTGATGTGACGCGTCACATATCTCAAAATTTCAGCCTGACAGTTAAAATGGCTAAATGAGTTGATTCCAGCGGTTACGTAACACTTGCTCCGACATCAAATTGACCTTGTAGTGATTTGAATTTTAATGCGTCACTTTCATTCATCGTCTGCTGAACGGTTCCTGCCTGAACCTGACATTGACTCCATGCACTTTCTAAGTGTGTGGTAAGGTATAACAACCCACTTGATAGTTATCCAGACTCCATTGTCAAATTCTAGACAACTTCCATGAACCGACGATTACATAAGTATACCATGGTATATCATGATATTATTCAAAACAAGTTTAAACGGTAGGCCAATCTAAGGGTAGCGCTTTTGGCTTACTTTAAAAACGGTACAACCATATTTCTATGGCCTAAGAAGAAAATAGAATTTTTGGTCCGTACCCTGATGTTTTACAGGCTATGGACCATAGTCTATGGCAAATCGGTACTAGAAAAATAGTACTAGTATTTGGGGTTTCCAACCGAAAATTGTAACCCTTATTTCCCTGTAAATCAGCCTTTTGTGCAGTCACGCTTCGAAATTTGATACATTCTAAAACGGTTCCCGACGGGAACTTCCCGTAGCAGCCCTTATATTTCCGCATTAACAAATTTCGCACAAATCGCTGCGTAGTTATGCTTCCGACCGAACTGTTATTTTTTCCGTTTTTTAACAAAATACGTGGAAGCAAAAACCGGACCCAGTGTACAATTTTTTCTCATTAAATCTGGATTATATAATGGCATCGAATTCCGACTCTATAAGGAAGTCCTATACTACGTATCATAATCTTTATTTTATATTTTGGACTGCGCAGAATAGGCTAAGAGCGCGTCTCTTCTTTTTCTTCCTCCTGCACCCTGGGGCTCGGAAAATAAGTAGTCCAATTGGTACCGACCGACAATTTTTGGATATACTTGTATTTACTAACCGATATCTTGGATATAACTTTATTGGACTAATATTCTGACAAATGTAGAATCTACAATAAATTATTGTAAAGTATTATACTGCCAATATGGAATTCTCTTTATGACCATTTAGACTTTTGTTGGGAAAGCTTACTGATGGTAGTTATTATATTATATTAAATCTGATAAATTTGGTAACCCATTTTCAAGATAAATAATAATTGGCCTTTTACGGCTACCGCGAAAATTTGTATTTGGCGCTATAAATCAAATTTCCAAGTTGCAGTCCCAGTTATATAATATCCACTTCATTTCCCAGTCTAGCCATAGCAAGTGGTTAAAATTAATAATTAATCTAAACGCATGAAACGATGTTTTGGGATATAAAGCGCATCTTGACAAAAATTCTACAGAAAACAAAATCTGTATTCTTCAAAGACGTTCCTGCACAAGTGTTAACGTAAGGTGCTAAAATGGTGGACAAAATAATTCACAGAATGTATTGGTAGGTTGAACATATGTTTTACGCAATTATATACAAATAGTAAATTATAATTTGGCATGCTGAATTGGATTTGAATAAATGACCGTAGATAATTTTTAATACACCTCTTGTCTTGTGAAAGTTTGGGGCTAAATTGAATCAAGCTAACGGAAAATAGTGCGATTTACTAACATTACGGTACATTCTGTAGGCGTATGGTTGGAATTGCGTAAGCGACGACAAGATAATGGAAAATAGGGATTACGTAACGCGAAGGTATTACGAAAAACGTATTTTTTGTAAAGGGACAAGATACTTGAAAATAGGGATTACGTAAATCGAAAATATTTTTATAGGTTATAGTTTTAAATGAATAAACCAAGATTTTACAAAACTGATTTATTTGTAAATCTAGCACAATTAACTCTCGAGGGTCACAGCCTGACTCACAGGTGTTATCATTGTCAAAAAACCCCGTTATGTCACAAAAACCCCGTTATGACTGTTTTTAAGTACAAAATTCTTCGCAAATAGCGATTTATGGGGTATTCAAACATGCTGAATCCAAATAGACTAATAAAAAAAATAGCCAGATGTCTCCAAAATCACCTCAGGAACATTTTTGAAAAAAAAAATTGAAAAAAAAAATTTTGTGGAATTTGGTTTGACCCGTCTATCAGCGATTTTTGATTCGAGCCCGTTTTCATGAGATACGAAGCGAATAAGCCGCTTTGTGACGATCGTCACAATATGACTTCTGGGAGTTAAGCGCGATTTTCGATTATGTGCTTCTTCGTTACTGATAATCTCTATATTTTTTTCTTGTAAATGGTACAAAAGGCTTCAAAATATCATTTAACTATGACTGAAAAAATGAAATTCCTAGAGATATGTGATATATATCTATCGTAAGCTAAAATATGGAAGTTTCATAAATGAATAGTAGAAACAGGTATTGGTAAGCGTTATCACATAACATTTTGTTCTTACTTCACGTTATATAGTAATATGTTCACGACAATGGGATGGCTGATGCCAAGTAAAGCTAAAGGAAAACTTTATCAACCTGGATCTCAAATTTTTGCCAAAGGACGAAAATGGCTTGAAAAGAACAAAAAAGTAGATGGTCGACAAAAGCGAAGAACAGCCGCTGAGAAAATGAAAGTAATGTAAGTAATGAAAGTAATGTAATGTTATCACAGGGTTACAATATGTATCGAAAAGCTTCCAGAGCTAACGAGTACTGAAAAGGATGAGCTTTTTAGATTGAAATGTGTACCTTAAAAGTAGGCTGTCCAGGGAGGCCATTTTGAAAATCACAACTAGTTTTCTAAATTGGGGACTTTCATTTTTGACCCTGGACAGCCTACTTAAAAGGTATACAAAAGCTTTACTTGTATACACCACCTGTCTACGTAACTCAACAAAATTGACGTAACTTTAAGTTGTTAATAACAAAAATCACGTAACTGAACAGTTTTTTTGCCGCAACTTTTCCGCCTACGCGCTACCTACGTAACTTAACAAAAATCACGCATTTTAACAACATAAAATATGTCATTTTTTCTTTTTTTTAAATTTGTATTTCAAAACGTTGTCCTAGTGTAACAAACAGTTGTTTTAATGTCAATTAGACCATTGGTATAGTAGAAGTAAGTGTAGAGTAAGCAATTTTGATACGAAAATCTAGAACAAAGGCCTAAATTGACGTAAATTAACAGTTTTGTCAATTTTGGACACAAATGCCTAAATTGACGTAACTTAACAGTTTTAAATAAATTTTCCACCACTTCCGCCTACGCACTACCCATCTAACTTAACAAAATGGACGTAACTTAACAAAATGGACGTAATTTAACACCTTTTTTCGAAAACCTATACAATCTTTTTGTAAACGTACGTAGACATGTGGTGTATACAAAACCTATACAGAACATATAAACCAGATACAAACCATATACAAAACATATACAAAACATATAAAAAACATATACAAAACATATACAAAACATATACAAAACATGTACAAAACATATACAAAACATATACAAAACATATACAAAACATATACAAAACATATACAAAACATATACAAAACATATCAGATATACAAAGATATCAGATTTGACCTTCCAGAATGAGATCAAATCTGTGTCCAGGAGCACTGTGTGTAGATTGTATGTTTCAACTTGAAACTTTCACCAATATTTTGTTTAGTAACGAAAACTAGTTTGTAAAGCTAACTTGACTTGAAGCCTCAATTTTAAATTGATTTCAGTACTGATGTAGTACAAAATGGAAAATCAAAAAGATAAATATCGTGTCCGTATTATATATTAATAACGTTAAAAAGTGTTCACTCTAACTCATAGTTACAGTTTAAAAACTAAAACAATATATGAACAGAATCAGGACTAAAAGTACTTTTAACGAGACAAAAAATTCTTAAAGTTTACTATAAATATAATATCACAGAGATTTTTTTTTCAAATTAAGGACCGGTCAAAAAACCGGTATAGATTTCACATATAATAGCGTAAAAATTATTCACAAAAAATCGTAATTACCGTTTTTAATCGATTCAAAATTGTGTTCTGGAGCAAAAAAATGTCGACCGGAGATGATTTCTAATCAAAAACTCTTGTACATTATTACTGAAAATACGAATAAAAATTGTTCTGTAATGCCCATTTGATAATAGTGCCTAGAATGAACTTCACTTAATTATGATTTTATTGCGTTAAATTTTTGATTTCATCAATTTTAATAAATTTCAACTGTATTATATTCATAAGGGGATCAAAAACTCGTTAAAAATGACCTTGAGAAACAATCATAAAATCAGCGACTCTTACTGGGAGCAAAATTGTTGTTAAGGAAAAAAGCGACCTTTATCTAGCACTGCCGACCCTTATTCAGCACACCTCCTGTAGTTATATTATGAAAGAGATGGAACCTAGGGTAAGAAAGAATTCTTTCAATGCTTAAAATAAAGTAACTATCAGTATATGAAACATGAAGTTATGAATAGAAATCTTACATATACAATCAATTACATATCAATGATATATTTTCGATATGCAGTAGATCATATACTATATTTGATTCCGAAAATGTTCGTTCGATTTCAAGAAAATTATATCACTAGATAAGGAGCATCGATCGAAAACGTAATTTCATCGGTAGCCATTTTGTTACGCCCAAAGCTGAACAAAATGTTTTTGTTTAAAAGAAAAACCGACTTTCTGTGTTTTGCATACGTGAGTGAATTATTCCAATGGGTTTGTTTAAAGAAGGTAAGTGCTGTGTTAAACTTCAGGATAGTTCACCGAAAATATTATTCGCTCAAAAAACTCAAAAAGAAAATTTGGATTGGTCAATATTCGCTCTATAAACTAGAATAATAAAATCTGTCACTCAAATATAATAAAATGAAAAATGGCAGCGTTATTTTACTGAGAAAAATATAATATCGAATCATAATCATGAATGGAATAAACTTCATGAAATTTTGATCGGAGTAAAAAAAAAATTGAAACATACAAACATAAGGACGGGTCTATAGAGTTGTTTATAAATAAAAACCGTCCTTAATTGCTATAATGACTCAAAAGGCAAAAACTAGAAATTGAAAAGTTCCACATTTAATTTTATTTCCACATTTGAATTAATTTCTATAATAATTTGAGAAATAATTTCATGAGTAATTGCAGAAGTAATTTCCAAAATTAATCCCAAAATAATTTCAAAAATACTTTCAAAATTACGAGTATTTTAATTGATTTAACTTCCAGAGAGAAGGTGGTGCAAAACTGTTGTCAAAACTACCAAAACCTGGGGGCCATTTGATAATCTTAAATATTTCCCCGAAAATTTGTTCGGAACAGAAAAATAGGGATGTCGGCAAATCAACAGTCCCTTCGGGGGTACCCGTAAGGTAAATACATTTATAGATTTCGTGTCCTAAAAATCGATTGATGCGTGACCGGAAACCGAAAAATGCCAAACACGTTTCGCTTTGCACGTCCGTTAGTTATCACATTTTTTATTGAAATTCTTGTTGCAGAAATATTTTACATACATGTACAGTCTTAACTTTTTTCATCCCATTATCAAAATAGGCTAACTTCCATAACTGTGCTAAAGTGATTATAACCGGGCGGTAAGTGGATTCTCGGGCGCAAAAAAATAAGTTTTTGGCAATAACTAAACACGAACCATGTCCCGTAACCCACCCCTATCCGCAGAGAATTATTCACGCCTGAAAAGTGGAAGTGGAATTATTCACAGTTTGTTTTTTCAAAAGAAACGCGGAAAACGCTCTTTTATATATTTGCACAGTTTCCAAACGGATTCGTCCAAATCCTCAATAAAGTCATCGCCACGCATTTTCGACGCGCAAAATTTACGCGCCGCGTAAAGTTCATCAAAGGGCTCATTTTCGGTTTTGTGCGTCGTGAACGTTGTCGGCAGTTTGTCGGGAGAGGGACTTGTTGTCACAAATATATTAGTTGTTGTTGCGAGTGTTGTCGCCGGTTCGGCTGTTGTTGTTGTTAATTGGAAAACCTCATCTTCTTGGTTGTTTTGTGAAAACCAGTTCTTGTTGTCACATTTTTGATAACATCCAGGCCAAGTGTGGCCACCTTATTAGAGTTCATATTTGTATTTTGTGTAAATATATATATATATATGTTAATAAAATTGTACATAAAACGTGTCGCCTTAACCCCCTAACACGATTACACGGCAGTTTTCTAAACACAAATTAGGAAGTTTTTCCAAACTTTTCACATCACTTTCTCTTGCGGCTTTTAGTGCCGCCACACGTTTTATTATTTTTTGCATATAAACTTCCCGCTCGTTTCTTTATCTGGCCGGAATATCGAATAAAACTTTTCAGGAAACCCTATCTTTATATGTTAAGGATAATGGCCGTTATTTGGCCATTATAACGTAACAAAATGTTTTTCGATAAAAAATGTCGGCCAGATAACGGCGCAGGGGGTGTATTATAGGGGTACTATTTGTTTTAAACAGAACCAAATACGATGCTAAATAAACTATAATTAATTTTGAACCCTTTCCTGCTGGATTTTTCAAACACACGTCAACATCACATGTGACGTAATGGTCAGTATCATCACTGAAGGCAACTGTCTCGAACATGAACATATGCCCGTCCTCTTTGAGCGCATATTTCGACAACATTTGAACATGGTAGTCGCGCGTCTTGCAGTTTCTCTTAATGAGCTGGATAAAAGTGTAATTTCCGTCTGGCTTCAATCCAGAGTAAATGCAATCTCGAACAAAATAGTCCCACCGTGCTAAAACAACAAATTAGGCGATTTTTAATAGAAATTTTTCCTCATAAAACTTTTCCTTTAATTCTCAGGAGTTGGCTGATAAACACTTTGGAGGATTATGTGTGCCCTTTAACCATAACTTACACGGGTGGTTATAAATTGGATTAATGTTATTATTTTGATGGTCGTATACAGGCTCTGGTTTGACTCCAATAAACACCGGTTGTCCAACATTTCTTATTCGGCTAGTATCGGTGTGGGGATAAAATACACCCGAATAATCCGCTTCAACGTCATATACCTAAAATAACTATTCATCAAAAGCTCATCAATAATTAAGTGAAATTATATACACAGGGTGCGCAGTTATCTTGCGAAAGTTGACGCTCGTATTATATTATCTTGCGACTTTTCATAAATTTTTTAAAGTTTACTTTTTAAAAGTTACTATTTTTGTAATGAATGTTGCACTAAAATTTTTTGTATAATTATTACACTAATTATTATAAAACTTTAAAAATAATAATAAACCAACAAAAAAGAGAGGTTTAATATCACAATTTTTTTTCACCAATTTTGCCTACGCATTAAACACTTATCTTGTGAAAAACGCTTATCTGGCGACTTTTCGAGGAAAAAATTCGCAAGCTAACTGCGCACCCTGTGTATTTAGACTTTTGCTAATAAACAGTTTGGTATTCGAAAACTTACGTAAAACGGCGCCGACAAGTTTCCATATTTCCGCATTTGAAATGCGTTGCCAACAGTATAATTTCCAGCAATGAATGCAGCATAGTTGTTGGGTAGTTGGTTAATTGGGGCCTTGTTCATAGGGTAAAAACATGAAAAGACAATAGTTCGTGGGATGTAAGGTTTTGCGAGTAAATTGGATTCTTTTCCGCGAACAATAACTTGATGAGTGATTCCGAATTCATCTTGATGAACAGCAGCGCCGCAAGCGTTTTTGTCAATATCATTGAAAAATGGAATTTCGAGTCGACCCTGTTTTTAGGCTGTCTAAACTGAAATTCTTTCTAAACTGAACTTTTTTTGCCGTTTTCACTGATAACCTAGGATTTTCACAAAAACAAAACTTAGTTTTGATCAATTTTGGTGGTGTAGATTCGGATTTTGTTTTCAATTTTTGTATTTCTTCAACCGGAAACGGGTCAAAAATACCGTTATTGACCGGTATTGACTGAAATTATCGGTTTTGTCTGATTCTACTGTAAATCGAAGGGATCCGGATCTAAAACTAGTTTTTCAGAATCAGCGATAATAGTCCGGTTGTTCTTGGTTTTCCATCAAAAAAAAAAACCAAATTACTGATTCCACTGCGTTATAGGGTAAATCAGTTTGGACAGCCAACCTGTTTTTCACTCCATCGCCGCGGCCACTGTCCGAGAACTTTATTGTACAATTTTTTGCGACAGTTACCGACATAAAACACGTCTGATTTGGGCATCGTTTTAGAGCGGTACAGTTGACGTTTAGTTACGACAAATTTGGAGGCAAAATTTGCACATTCGAAACCGGCTTGAATCTTAATATATAATTTTAAAAATTTAAATGCGAAAATAGTGAGATTTTTTTAAGACCACCAGATAATGAAGCAAACGACTGTTCATAAACTAATGAAAGATTTATTCTCCGTATTTAATAAGTGTTAATTCCAAGGACGAATCGTGTGACGTTTAGTCACACAAAGGCCTTTTACGGCGTTTTGAAGCGTGAGGCAGCCCAATTCGATAAAAACGGTTGTTGCTGACCCCCCATTATTTGAAAAAATTGCATTCAATCGTTGCTGCTACGATCATTATCATGATTTTCCTTATTTAAAAGTGATTAAAATTACCTTTTTTGCCATCCTTTCTTCGTCAGTGAGATCTAAAAAAACATTTTAAAGATCAAATTTTGTCATTTTTAGATCGACTTAGCAGAATAAACATATTTTAGAATATTAGATTATAATACGCCTTTATACTATTATGTTAATCATGTTAACGGCATTTTCATCGGCCATTATGGGCGGCCCATATCACAACAAACATAATAGATCTTGCCATACTTTAGCCCTTATGGCACACACCATAGACTATGGACCATAGTCTATAATATAACATATACAATTTTAATTATGATGATTACGAAAAAAGAACACATCGAAAACATACCTGGGTTAACCGTTGGATCAACAATTATTTCTGGCCCAGTGGTAGATTGAAAAGCGGTTGTTGTAGCTGTTGTGGTTTCAATGGTTTCACCAATTGCACCAGTAGTTGTTTCGCCGGTTGGCCAGATAGTTGAGGGCTCAGTAGTCGGCGGATTTGACGATGACTGAACTGTTGTTGTTGTTGTTGTAGTGGTGCTCGTTTTAGTGGTTGTTGTTTTAGTTGTCGTAGTAGTAGAAGTGGAAACAGTGGATGAAGTTGTACTTTTCGTTGTAGTTGTAGTAGTACTGGTTGTTGTAGTGATTTTTGTTGTGCTTGTCGGAGTACTCGTTGTAGTGGTTGTTTTAGTCGTTGATGTAGTCGTTGTTGTTGTAGTAGTTGTCGTAGTCCTTGTAGTAGTCGATATAGTTTTTGTTGTAGTGGTCGTACTGGTAGTTGATTTGGTTGTCGTTGTACTGGTTGTTGATTTCGTTGTTGTTGTTGTTGATTTGGTTGAACTTGTAGTGGTACTAGATGTAGTTTTTGTCGTTGACGTGGTCGAAGTACTTGTTGATGTGTTTTTTGTTGTTTTAACTGTCGTTGTATCTCTTGTTGACGTACTATGTGTAGTAGTGTGAGAAACCGACGTGGTTGTTGTGAAAGTTGTCGAAGTTGTTCCGGTAGTGGATGTTGTATCAAAATTGGGTGTTGTTCCTTCGGTTGTGGTACTCGCTTCTGTCGTGGTCGTTTTTCCAGTCCAAGGCGGAACAACCGAAGATGCCGTTGTAGTATCTGGATGAGGAGTAGTCCCTTTTGTGGAGGTGAAAATTGTAGTTGTTGAAACTTTGGAAGTGGTTGGTTCCATTGATGACGTTGTTGTTTGTTTCTGTGTTGTTGTGGTTGTCGCAGTTGTTGTTGTTACTTGATCACATTTTTCTCTGAGGTCTTGAATTAAATCTTGAATTTGTTCCGTTCGTGTGCAATAGTTGTTAGTTGAGGGGTCCGGATCGTTGCAATTTTCATTAGTCATGGCCCCATCAAGTCCTATACAGGCTTTTTCAGTTGCTGTTGTTTTCAAATCTGCGTAACAACGCCAAGCCAACACGTTATTATTTTTATTCAAACCGACGCGTGCAACCATAGG
>SCLG01000051.1:193571-205645 GCA_004367875.1 Oikopleura albicans
GTTGGTTCTGTTGTTGTACCGGATCTTGCTTCAGTCGTCGTTTCGGCTGTCGTCAATGTTGTCGATAATGCAGGTGGTGTTGTCGGTTCTGTTGTGGTCCCACTATTCCCAGTTGTCGTTGTATCTTGCTCTGTTGTCGTAATTATCACCCATGGTAGTGTTGCGACGCTGGATGTTGACCAAGTTGTAGTTGACGTACTAAATGAAGGTGGTGTTGTTGGCTCTGTCGTTGTGCCACTTCTTCCTGTTGTTGTTGTTTCTTGCCCATTAACCGCGGTTAAAATGGCTAAAGCTCTGATAAAAATTTTCATCTTTATATCTCTGTTTCAGGGATGTAAAACGCAATCAAAAAATCAAACAGAAATTACAGTCAGCAAGTTAAAATCACTATAGTACAGACATTACTTTCAAAACGGACGCTTGCTTCCGATACGGACGCTTTTTGTTAAAAAATGTCCATAAAACATTCGAAGAGGGACACTTTATCACAATTAACCACAAAACGGACTCTATTTTCGAGAATAAAAATGTCCGTATTGGAAGTAAGGACTGCTCAGTCTTTAAAGGACCCTTATTTGGAGCAATAATAACTTTATCGAAAATCGAATAGTACTGTTAGGTATGGTAGACGTTGACGAGCTCTACAACTTTTCTATGCCATTTTTTTCGAAAAATTTTCGATTTGCCCACTTATTTTAAATCTAGCATATATAAAACTTAAGATTACACTAAACAAGTGTTATTTAGCACTTCGGATCCTTGTTCAGAACTCACTCTCCATATATTATGGGTGGAAAATATTTTTTTTTTATTTTTGTTTCGTTTGTTTCGCGAAATAATTATATTTTATGCGCAAATTATACAATACTTGCGTGGATTAAAAATTGCATAAAATGTGCAAATATACTGTATATACTTTACCTAATACTGTATTTATGGTTTTACTCTCGAAGGTTTAATCTTGAAATTTTAAGAGACCAATTCTTGTTAATTAGCACGAATGCGACATCAGAATTAAGTTTCTCTTTCCAGAATATGGGAAGATCTTTATATGTCGGGTGCGAATCCGTTAACAAAAGATATTTTTCATTACAATTTTTCAAATCCTGTAAAACTCTGGAAAAATTTCAAGTCCATTGTTTTGGTCGCACTTTATACCTTCGAGAGTACTCCGTAGGAAAATCAACTTAAAAATTGATTCCTAAAGTAAATTAAGCCTGACAGAGTTAGAATTGGACAACGAAAATCTGATTCAAGTCTACAATTATAATTTTGACCTATGTGAATAAATTTTTAAAATATGAGGGCTCGGCACAATTGGGTCGCTTTGAGTCGCTCAGAGCCAAAAAATGCAATTTAGCTCGGCTCGGCTTGCCGAGCTAACGGAAATTTGAACGTGAGTCGAGCCAAATTTGAGTGGGCCCGAGCCAAGCCAACTTGAAAAAGAGCCAGTTGTGCCGAACCCTGGTCATATGGGGCTTTTGTGGAGTACGATCTTATAAATATCGGAGTCATAACAAATCAATAAACAAAAAATAGGTCATGAGTTTAACGCAAGAGCGCATCATGATTTATGATTTGAGTTTTCGGCCTCTTTGACTGGCCGATTGCGACTGACGAGATTACAAAAATATGATTCGAGTTTCGGAAAATCCCACGTTTTTTCATCCCTGCTCTTTTTTTGTCTCAAGTATTCATCGATGAGGGTCTCCGGAATAATTATTTTAATCTCTGCTTTGAACAAAAAAAAATCAATTTTTTTTCTAATCAGACAGACTTAACCGATTACCCTAATACAGTATATATATTTCTAGCAAAGATAGCGCCATCAAATGTTTAATTTTCTCTGACAAGCTTGTACTATTTTTTTTTGGTTATGTTACCCCTTTTTTCGGGGATTCTAGCGCTCTAGAATTTGCTTTCGGTCAATAATCCAAAAAGTGCACCGTCACCGTTAGCAATAGATGGCTTTGACATTGATTAGCAGAAAATGGCTTACGGTTAGAACTCATAATCCTTCTTTTTAGTGGTTGGATTTTTATTGGCTAAAGAGACGCAGAGATAGTTTAACGTTTTTTTTCCACGTTGTACTTCCTTTTTTTCTGAATGGAACCTGATGACCCAGTGACGAAAATTATTGTTGAATATTAGTTAGGAAAAATTCTTGATTACAGTTATATCGTCCATATCTTTACATCCCATGTCTAGGGGGTGCCCGATTTACAAAATTACGATTTTTGAGTTCGAACTTCGGAGACGCATCTAATTTGGTGGGAATATGAATAATCTAGATTATTTTTGGAAAAACTTAAACTCCCAGGGGTCACAGTGTGACGATCGTCACACAGCGCCTTATTCGCCTCATATCTCTATGAAAACGGGCTCAAATCAAAAATCGCCGATAGAGGAGTCTAATGAAATTTCACGTAGAAAATTTTGAAAGAAAAAACGGGGGTGATTTTTTTTTGAAAACTCACACAATCTGAGTTTTGTCGTAGGCGGTCAAATTTTGAAATTATTTGTTTTTGAATATTTGAACGTGAAAACATGATTATATCTAAAATCCCTGAAACAAGTGTCGACTCATTTTTTCAGAGCTTTTTTTTGAGCGTACTTTTTCGGACGTACCAATACAGGGGGTACCCATATAGGTACTTAAAATTTCAAAAGTGCTCAGTTAAGCTATAATTTGGTTTACAGACATACTTTTGGCCCAATAAGTGATTTCTAATGTCAAATCGAACTNGAGCTGTTTGAAATCTCGAACCTACGCAAAAAATAACACCGTCAATCGAATTTTCTCGAAAAGTTGAGGGGGGGTCACTCACACCCGTTTTGCCCTACGGGGCCTCCATATGCCTTAAATCGACGAAAAAACCAGTTGCGTGTCAATTTACACGCACTTCCC
The DNA here is from genome assembly GCA_004367875.1 of Oikopleura albicans. NCBI lineage: Eukaryota > Metazoa > Chordata > Appendicularia > Copelata > Oikopleuridae > Oikopleura > Oikopleura albicans. The sequence continues at coordinate 196,480 of SCLG01000051.1, forward strand.
CTGTGAGATACCTTATGATTATTTTTTATATAAGCTAATACCGGCTCTTTTGGAGACATTTTTGTAACAGCCGTTTTTGGAGCAACTACCAAACAGGTCGGAATTCAAAATTTTTGTAGAAAAACGCGCAGTCTTTCAGCACATGATTTTTATTCTTAAAAACGGCCCTAACTTCATGATACGATTATGCAAGCCTTCCGTGAACGCAATTGGGAAGTTTGCCACAAATTTTGAGAGAGGACACGGTGTTCTTTGTTCGTAACATACAGTCTCCAATCCCACAACGGCCGCTTTCAAGTCCTAAAAAACGCGTTTAAACGCGGCCGTTGGGAGGGAGGAATCGAACTGGCGGGCAAAAAAAAATCTTATTTGATAGAGCTGCTCTCGGGAATTCCAAAAAGTGTATAAAATATTTTCAACAAAATTAAACCGACCGGTATCTCGAAAACCAGTGGTCCAAAAATAAGTGCAGCCCAAAAATAAGTGTAGCCCTATCCCCTCAGAATTTTTTTATTTTTTTTGCCGGCCAGTTTGAAGCCCTCCGAAGGAAGGGGTACAGGGGGTCGCCAAATAAGGGTCGTTTTCGTGTTTTGAAAAACCGACCCTTATTTGGCGACCCGACCCGTATTTGGCGAACCCACATTTTTTTGTCTGATAGTCTGAAATATATATACAGGAAATTTTTTCTTGAAAAAAGCGACCCGTATTTGAAATTTTTCCAAAAACCGACCCGTATTTGAGGTCCGACCGACCCTTATTTGGCGCAATAATTTTTTTCCGAAAAAAAGCGACCCTTATCTAGCGACGTCGACCCTTATTTGGCGATAGCGACCCTTATTTGAGGGGCCCTTATATGGCGACCCCCCTGTATGTTAAACTCTAGAGACACAGTTACGAACCAGTATGTAGAAAAATCCGGCTAATTCCTATAGTGCAACCTCCTACGCGTAGCTACGATAGAACGAGAAGAATTTGTTTCCGGTGCTGGTGAAAAATATGGTTTACTGGCGTCAACACCAATTCCTGATGGCATGCCGCGGCAGTGATGCTCCAATTATAGATACATACAAGGGTCATACAGTATGACAGTATACAAGGACCATACAGTATGACTCATACTCGACCGGAAGCTATGTAGCGTTGACGCACCTTGTCGATTATTTTTATCACAACAAATATTTTTTCATTTATAATGTATGTTCTCATTGCTTGTTTTATAACTTGCTTGTACTTATTATGTATTTTATATTATTATTATTATATATTTTATGTTCTTACCCCAGCTGAAAAGAAGTCAGAGAACAAAATTCAACGAAAAATGGGAGGAAAACAGGTGACTCATTGCGAAAAGAAATGGCCAGAACAACTGCAAGATTATTATAAAAAATAGAAGTCAATGAAAAAAGACGAAAATTAACTAAATTAACTTTATATCAAAAAATGGAAAAATGTGTACCTTACTTGTACCTTACTTGTACGTTTCTGGACTGTTAAGAATTATGAATTATCCTTATCCTATTACGAAAAACTTAATACTTTCCAAAATGCCTTTGTAGAATAAGTTTGGACAAACTTTCCAATTGCGTATTCGAGGTTAAAAGTGATTATTGGATCAACTGCATTGTGTATAGTCGGCGTAAAATTCGTTTCGAAGTTCATTTTTAACCGCCAAATTAAATTATGGGCTATAATTTATGGCTTATTTAACGTTAGCTAAACTAAGCTAAAATCTGAGCTTACTCTATACTCTTCAATCAGACTGCCTTAGCGGCTAAAGAAAAAAAACAAAAAAATAAATAAATGCTCTTTAGCGCCAAAACGTGTTTCAATTTCGTCATATTCGGGTCAAGCTGCACGAAAGAAAAAAACACCGGGATTTCATATGAGACGCTATATTGAAGTTTTTCAAAAGCGTTCCTTTTGAACGCTGACCAATAAGAATTATCATCGTACGTTCTATCTAAAAGGCTACATTTCCGTCAGACATGTGTTTAGCTTAACGTCCTTGCGTTGATAAATTATTTTGTACATCCCATCATAGGCTACGCGTAGTATAGTATACGAACGTAATAACAAGTTGTTTTTTCGAAAAAAATATTAACCTATCAGATTATTACAAATAGTTATAGAATTATGTCATGACACGAAATTGTTAAATTTTGTGTCACAGAAAATTGTATTGAGTTAGAAGGGGCTGTAAGTTATAATCATTTTTTGTGATTCCAAAACTACACCACCTGACCAGTTATCTTAACAACTGTCGTACCAAAAAAGTGTTAAAATAATTGGAAATCGCGATACGTTTAAAAGTGTTAAGATAAGTTGGGTAACTGATGCTAAGATAATTGGTTAGGGGGTTAGTTTAGCCACCCTACCTGTGCTACGATAGGGTCTATCATATGGTAAAAAATCTGAAATTCGATAACGGAAAAATTTATGGAACCATTTTTGATCTAAAAAAACTTGCTTTAAAACCCCGTTCAGAGAAAATACCCAATCAGATGCTTAGAATTTTTTTATTTTGGCAACCTACATAATAATGACGATACCAATAATCTGTCAAGAGATAACATATCCGCAATAATTCACTTGTGGCACTGATTTATTTGAAAAAAAAATACTTGCGGAATTAGAAACAGGGATATTATACAGTACAAGTCAAACTAATGCAGTTTTGGATTTTCAAAATTGGTTTACTTCAAATCGGCTTAACGATCACCAGATTACTTTTTTTATTATTTGTTATGTACCGATAAGGTGTCCCGATGACGAAAAAAAAAAATATTCAAATCCTTTCTTTGATTTCGTCAGCTAAGATTTGATTGATTTTTATTTCTTTTTTTTTATTTCAAGAGAGAAACTGTGAATCAAAATCAAGAAGTGCAAGAAGAGACCCATTATCTAGAGAATTAAGGTTTGTGATCCGGGAAAAATAAATGTAATTTATGTGATTTCCGCGTGGTTTTTGTGTGATTGTGTTTATAAATTCCCAAATCTCACCAAATCACATTTTTGTGATTTCAATGGTTTTTTTTTGCCAATCAGGCCGTGATTTTTGCGTTTTCACTTTTTTCGTTTTTGAGTTTCTGGAATTTTTGATTTGATTTTACATCCTTTGCGCTAACGCGTTTTTAACTTCAATTTGCGTCAACGTAGGTTGAAAAAAATGAATGATTGGCTTTTACAGTATGCGGATAAAATTTCGGGCCAAATCGGGCTTTTTTATTGGATATCCTGACGAAGGGTGAAAATGCAACCTACGATGACGCAAATTGAAGTTAAAAACGCGTTTTTGTGTTGTCCATCATCTTTTGAGGTAATTGGGCACGAAGGCATATCTTTTAAGATAAGTTTTAAGATAACGGAACAGAGCGCGTGTGTTCATATGTATATACAGGCCGTTCCGCTATCATGCAACTATTGTATAAACAACGGCAAGATAACCGCGCAATTTTATAAATTTTGTCATTTTTCAAATTTTGTTTATTTTCAAATTTTGAAAATTTTTGAAAAAAGAAATCAAAAATTAGTCAAAAACGGCCTGGATCAAAAATAACTCTTCTACTGCTAATCGTTTACTGATAAGGTATCTTTATGTCACACGTAAGTATGCAAATCCCTCCTTTGATTTTGTGCGCAAAGATTTGATTGATTTTTATTTCATTTTTTTAGTTTTTTTTTTCTTTTCCAGAAAAAAATCCGGTTCAAAAAGAAGATCAAGTCTTATACTACTCGAAAAAAGAGAGCGAGAGATATTTTAAATATTGATACTTGAAATAAATTATTGCTGCAAAAATGAATGGTTCATGAGACGATTTGGAAAACAACAAAAAAAAAAGCTGAAAAAAAATATTTGGCCAAACGGTAATTCCAAACGTTGCCATAAAAAATGAACGAAATGCATTAAGAGAAAATAGCAAACAGGAAATTACATGTAAATGCACCGCTANAAAAAACAAGTTACGTGTCTATTTACACGCACTTCCCCCTGGGAGTTAACAGCGCTTACTAGAAAACTTACGTTTCTGGACTGTTGTGAATTATGAATTATTCTTTATTACAAAAAGCAAATGTATAATTGTATTCTTCGATGGCTATATTATATATCCTTTATACAGTTGCCTTTTTATATTGCATTTGACTGTCAATAAATAATACATAAAAAAAATACTTTTTAAAATGCCTTTGCAGAATTAGTTTGGGCAAACTTCCCAATTCGAGGTTAAAAGTGCTTATTGGATCAAGGACTGTATTGTGTATAGTGGACGTAAATATTCGTTTTGAAGTTCATTTTTAAAGATCAAACGTAAAATTAAATTATTAACTATAATTTATGGCTTATTCAAGGTAAGCTAAGCTAAGCCAGAATCTGAGCTTACTCTATACTTTTCAATCAGACTACCTTAAGACGGTATTCTGTATTCTGTAGTGCGTAGGCTATTAGTACATAAAAAAAAATTGCTAAAAAGATAACGGGACGAAAAAAATTGTAACATAACGGGTTGTAACATAACTGTGCACCTGGTGTATTAAGACAGCACCATTGTGACGTGCATTTATTTTAAACATATAATATAAGATATCAATTGTTAGTAGTTCGGGTTATTTAGGTTTGTTATCAGTTTCAAGCACAAATTGCGTCAAACTACAAGACAAATAAACGAGAACTTTTTCATAGAGTGGAAGATGCAACAGGTTTACTCGTTTTTATTCATAAATATTACCCAAAATGTGGTTCTAACTAAAGATCGAAAAGTATGCGGAAAACTAATGACAAATATTACTAATATCATTGTTGTATATTTCATGCGGAGAAAGTGATATAAACTCTTTCCCAGACCAAAAAATATATATACCAATGAAGAAATTCGAATATGCGTCGTCACATAAAAAAAAACAGGTACACCGTTTCATCGTCCCCTCTGTAGATAATTCCATAATTAAATGTTAAATGTATTTATCCGTTAATACAAAAATACGAACAGAATCTGATATGAATATTAAGTGTTTTCGAATGTATTAGTTTCAATAGCTGCTCTTAGTTTTTCTTCGAGAATGGCTTCATTTGGATAAGGCGGCATTTTCAATAGATTGACACAGGTTGAGGCGGAAGGCAGACGGTCCACACCTAAATGATTGATTTCAGAGAAAGTCATTTTTTAATCTTTTTCGGGTCAGTTTCCGCGATTATTGTACACTCGGCAGCATATTTGCAGTTTTTTCAATTTTTATTATTGAAAGAATGTCTTGAGCTCCGTTATTAATTTGATTAATTTGACCTTGGTTTAAAACCCATACCTTCGCGAGTGTTCATAATTGAGAATTTCGGTTCCAAATCTTTAAATCCACGAAGTGGTGCACGACTGTGACTTGTGACAAAACGCAAAAACTTTTCACGCTCTTGTGGATTAAATCTCTTTAGCACCTTCCAAAAGGCAACAATTGTTTGGTGTGTCTCGTCATACATGTGATCAAGCTGTGCCGCATTGGCATTGTTTTCGGTTTCATTTCGAAAGGAACCCCCGTTGTAATAATGCGTATGATTTTCGAGGTCAACAATGTCGATTTCTCTCTTGACGCCTAAAACACATAAATATAACTTGTGTATGTGTTTGTGAGTAAGGTGTTCAGTCCCAGCCCAAATTTTATGGATTCAGAAAGCAAAAAAATATGTTCACTAAAAATTTCATAACCTTAATGCATTAAAAAAAGTTAAAACGACATGATTTTTAACAAAAAGTTTTTGATATTTTTAAAAATGACTCGACCTAAAAAAAATGTAAGACATGATTTAGTAAATTTTTTTTTCTCAAAATACACCATTATCTAGGGATCCTATGATCCCGATAAAAAAGTATGGTCTTACAATAGCCAAAATATTAAACTCTTAGAATCATCCCTTGTATGTTTATCTACGACAACCATTAATTTTCGGTTAAAATCCATTGCTTGTCAAGGATTTTTTTTATATTTATCAAAAGCTTTCACAATTTAGGGAAACTTACCCTGCACTAATATGTTGAACTCTCGCTGGTCAAAAAGCTTGATCCAGGTTTGATCAATAACGGACGTGAACCCCTCACGGAATGCAAGACAGTGAGCTCTTATTGATCGATTTAGATGAAAATCGGCCATTCTGATGATGTACTCATAATAATTGCCCTCGTCAACTTGAATATCGGTTCCGCCCGGGACAAGTTCCACGGTTTCTTGACCGCCGTGGCCACCCATCATTGCGGTAAAATCAATGTTTAAATTTGACGCCTCAGACGGATTTTTTTGAAGATACATTAAATTCCTAGAAAAGAAAATATTTATATAATTATTTATAATTCCCGAAAAATAGGATTAAAAATGTATTTACACCTTACAGCAAAATTGATTACAGTGGGTTGGCTCTAAGACCGTTTTCTTGAAGAAGTGTAAAAAAGACATGATTTAGTCCAAAAGACTGACTTGACCTTATGTGGACATAATCTTAAACCTTATAACCAACCATTCTGTAAAATCCTCAAATTAATCTGCAGTTAATTATTCTTACCGGTAGAGTTCAGGGTCGAGCGATTGTAACTCCGAAAGCTCAACATTACTTGTACCACCTCGTATAACTTTCGAAATAAAGAATGAAGCCAATGGTAGGTTAACTAGCGACCGCTGAAATATCATTCTGCCAAGGATACGACCCAAAAACCTAACAAAAAATTTAAAAATAAATAAAGATAGTTTAACTGGAAAAAGAGATACATAATAAAATGAATAAATAGGTTAACAAGTTACGGGTTAACCTTAGGGGATTTTTAATTCACAATTCTCAAAAGTTTGCGACTTCTCTATTGAATTATAAAAACATAGCATCTATAAATGCTATAAACTCACTTATAGTGCTGTTGATACGTATCCGGATAGAGATAGATAGCCCCAGGATTTGGATACAGCTCCCCATTGTCGCTTTGAAGAAAAAGGCCCCTGTTGGGATCAAATCCAGTTTTGAGCAAATCTTCCAAAAATTCAGCATTGACACCGTCACCAATACCCTGTTCCATTCGCTCTTGATTTCGAAATTGAACAGAAAACCGTTGTCGCCAATCTTAGTTATAGTTTCAAAATACTGCTGCATAAATTATACAGTATAATATATTAAATTAAACACGTAAGCTCTTATGAGTCATGACTTATATTTCCGCAAATCGGGAATCGACGAAATTGCGGTTAATACATACCAGGGAAATTTTGCTCGGACATTTCCGAATAGGCATCCTCATATAAATAATCGCGCCTAACGGTAAAACGATGATAACGAATTCGGCCATCCGTGTCTCGCTGGGATTGAATTTCATGAAACTCTTGATTCACAATTGAGTAGAAAATATCAACGCGTCTGTCAAACGCAACGGAAAATGGTAGAAATGATAACAATGTCATCAGCTGCTTCTCATAGCTCAAAATCGGGTTAACATTTGAAAACACACAGGTTATGAATTTTCTGTCAAAATGTTATAACACACAAATGTATATACGATATAAAGGAAGAAATGATGATAGCTCGTAAATAGCTTTACTAGGCATTTGGAGAGTGTATTTACATTTTTGTTTCAAAACAAACTTTTAACCGAATCCTTTTGGCCCCATAGAAATTTTGTTGGACATTTTGAAATTGCACGTTTTGCATTTCGTTGTCATTCAGCATCTCACGTCTCTGTAAAACTATAAACTTCTGGTCATTTTGGGGTAAATGGCAACATTTGAACACAATAATTTTCAACGTCACAAGAGAAATCTGTTTTCAATAAATTGTACAAATAATACGTTTTCGTATAATACAATTTGTATTAATGGTTCCACTACAATTCCTGTTTTATGTTAAAGACCATGTGTTAAAAATAAAAGTAAAAAGGCAGCCTTTGAATTAGTATGAAGTATAAACTCACCTATTTCGCTAAAAAAAGCTTAAAAAGACATGATTTGATAGCGCTTGTTCTCAAAAAGACATGATTGTATATGAGACCGTAAAACCTTAGCTCAAAAAAGAGCACAATAACTTATAGATCTTGTAACGATTTTACTTTATACCAATTCAAACGGTGCCGAAAACATACCGGAAAAATCAGAAATTGGAAAATCGACAAGCCAAGCATCATTGGAAACTAGATTTGAAATGCGCGTCGCCCGATCCAGCAAACTCCTGAGGAGCTTCGTAATAGGCACGAGAAGCCCAAACCAAAGTGAACTTGAAATAATATTTGACCCTGAAGCTGGATGATTGGCGCGAATGATCCCAAGACATAAACGACATAGCTCACTTACAAAATTCGACAATTTCGTTTTCGGAATAACAAATTTATTCGCTAAAAGTGTTTTTAAACAACGATAGTGTTATTAGCGAATCTTCGTTTCGTACGGGGCCCTAGCTGGTCCACATATTTTGGATCCGTTAACAACTAACAGACCAGAGGGGCCTATGCGATTCACCCAAAAAAGGTGAAAAAAAGACATGATTTCTATAAAAAATTATTACCCGTATTTTTTACCCGTGTCGTTCTAAATTTATACCCAAAAAAAGTGAAAAAGACATGATTTATCTTGAAAAAAACTGAATTGACCTTATAACCACCCCGGTATCTGGGTATATTTTAAAAAGCGGCTGGTTTAATTTTCGTTAAATTTTTCCCGAATACATCCTACCTATGAGTCATAAGTTTGAGTCTTTAAAAATCTGTAAATTACCTTGAATATCTGCGTCGGATAATGGAATCAAACTCATTCTAGCGACATTTGAAAAGAAAATCATGGCGACTCTAAACTCGTTAAATTCGTTATAGTCGACGACGTTGCCCGAGCGAATGCGTTGCAATACGGATTGGGCGCCAAATGGGCCGGCGCCAAACGTTGAACAGGCGGCCCAAAGTTTAGCCTGAAAATCAACATTTCGGGATAGGGATGTAACCATTGTCTGATCATCGAGATAATAAAACAACTTTCCAAGTTCCATCACCGAATCACGCGGTAAATTTTTCACATCTTGCCGTAAGAGATAGGTGACGAGATCGCCTCTAGTATGGATAATATAATATGGAAAATTGGCTTGTTTTGAGGTCACAAATTGTGGCCTATTAAGACAGGCACACAAAATGTCTCTTTGGGACTTTTTTCTACATTATATCACCCC
>SCLG01000051.1:222743-237031 GCA_004367875.1 Oikopleura albicans
GCGTTAGTTGTTGATTGGTCAACTGGTGTGCAATTTGCTCGATTATTGACCGTTTCACGACGCCTCGCGTTGTCAAATGAAAAAACACGTTGTTTGCAAGTCGATTTTGGCCTATGGCATCCCGCTGCGTTCTGACCAGGCCACTGTCGACAACATCGGCTGTAACATTTGCGACAACCAACATCGAGAAAACTTTAAAAAGCTTCATAGCCAATATGAGTAGTAATTTCCGAGATTTCGGTTCTATAAGTATGACAGTCCGGAACGCTTTGGCGCCTGGAAGGACGACATGCGGCTTATTTTCGAAGTTATTGAAGCGTGGAGTGGGAGATGGAAAATTTAGTTCTCTTTTGGCGCAACATGTTATATGTCATTTGTTATATTTCCTAAAATGCAATACAGCGGGGTACGTCTAAAAATGCGGATAGTGAAAAATCAATTTAAAGCGATCAAATCGTTGTCTATTTTTAAGAACTTACAGACGGTACGCTGTCAAGTTCTAATATTTGAAACACTCGAATTACATTAAAGATCACCCAAATGTTCCGTAAAATTAAAAAAAAAACATAAATTGTCATCAAAAAGTAAGATATACAGGTAGAATGGTCAAGACTGACGGTTGCTAGAATCATACTTCCTATCATTATTTACCCTATTTTGGAATCACAATCTAGATAACGACACAGTATACAGATTGGACGGTATAAAAAGCGACCAATTGTTGACAAGTGAAATGTCGCAGATTGCGTATTCAAGAATTTTTGTCAACAATTGGTTGCTTTTTATACCGTCCAGCCTGTACACCAGCGTAGTCTTTTCAAGACATTCCCTAAAAATCTAAAACAACACGATTTAATACAGTTGTGGGTGCGAGAACTTGACACTTTCACTTGTCAAAAACCGTTAAGTTCTCGCAACATTTTTGTCAATCATTTGTAATTTTGTTTTGCCTTTATCACCATGAAAGTTCAAAGCTTGATTTTGACGCAACGAGATGATTTGCTCAACAGGTCACGCAGAATACGATGGTCAAGTTTGTTTTTATTTTGGATTCATTTTTTAAAGATTTTTTTCTCTATGTCAGGTAAAAGACAATTTGTCGATAATTTGTTATGATTCATAACTTATGAACTATTAAGAGTGGTAACCACCCTAATTTTCTCATTTAGGACGGTCTAGCATTTTGTCCATTTCTCTTGAATTACGGTACCAATCACTTTCAAACTTTGTGTGCGTATGTAGATATGCCCTAGAAAGTAAATTCTGTGTGTTTCAAATTAACTCATCGCCGTCTATGCCCCCCCACAGCGTTCTCAAGTAGGCCAAATTTTAGTTACTAAAAACGACAGAATGCACCAGATACGTAAAATCAACTTTTTTCACAAAAATAATAATGACCGCCTCTATGGTGGGCATACAGTAAAGAAAATATCATTATTCAAAACTTAAAATTTATATGAAAAAAATCGATTTTTCGGTGAAAAAAGTGGGGAAGCCCATACAAATTAAATCACAGAACCCCTATGCNATGTTAACTCTTTAGACATATAAGATGATAAATAAAGTGCATTGGAATAAAAATGACTTAACGAAAATAGTTTCCCAAGCGAAATACCATCAAAACTATTCCCAATATCAGCATATACTAGTGATACCCGTTGAAGTTAAAATTTTCTAGATTTTTCGCAATTTATCTATCCTTATGAACTTGAAAACGCCGTTTATAGCTTTTATACGCATATTACTTGATATTAGTGTGCCTTAAACGAAAATTTAGATTATGTTATTCCTTAGGTGGTTACCACTCTTAAAGTAATCTATTCGTATTTATTTTTGTTCAGAAAGTTTTTCTCATATTTTTTTAATAAATTCCTACTTTATAAAACCAAAAGTAATTTTGAGAAACGTGTCAAATTCTCGCAATTGAGACCAAAGTGACCAAAAAGTGTCAAGTTCTCATATTTTTTCTGAAAATGCTACGTATTTGGTGCGATTTTTTTCCAAAAAAAAACGTCAAGTTCTCGAAATTGACGACTATTTCCTAAAAAGCGTTAAGTTCTCGTACGTCAAGTTCTCGCACCCACAACTGTAGACGTTTTCAGATATAAATTTTGCTCAATGAGAATGCACCAGGAAAATTATACTTTAATAAAACTAACACTTACGATGATTAATACAGTATTAGTAATACATATAATGCCCAGTAGCTTCTAGAAAATATGGTTCATAAATCAAGCTAATTGTATAATCTAGGATGCGTAAAATAAATTCACGTACGGTATCATTAAATAATGCTTACAAGTACAGAATTGAAAAAAAAGTATATCGCGAAAAAGCTACGGTACATATATAGCCGTTAGATTATAATGTATACGGTATACCGTATTTGACACAAAATCTGTATATATCAAATACAGTAGAATCTACCGGGCACATATATAGATTTTTCAGGACGTTTTTTGTTCAATTCTGTACTAGTAACAATTATTATTTAATGATACCGTATGATCAATTATTTTACGCACTAGGTTCTTCTCGATTGACAGAAATTAATACAGTATTTACTAGAATCTATCTAGGTTTAATTATGGATATTTCACAATGTCATATTCTAACACATTGCTAAGAAATTAAATATTCTGGATTATGACTCCTGAATGATATCTATAAATACCCATAATTAACTCTATCACTACTCGATTGAGATTCATCAAGACTCAATGAGAATTTTCGAAATATTACATTTTATGTCGGAAAAAATTTTTTGGACATTCTTTCTCGGACTCAAAAAATTACACGCCTCTCCATTTTAAACCTATGGAACATTTGTGGGGATATTGCTTAACGTATTTTTCCCTTTAATAATATTATATCATACCAGCATTGATCAATGGTAAGATTTTTCGTTAGATATACCGTATATCATATACGGTATATGATATACCGTATGTTCGGGCTGACAGAGTGATAAACACTGATACGACGTATTCTATATTTTAGAATTTAAATAATGACTATGGATAGCCGTATCAAATAAATTCAAACTTAATTATCTCGTTCATATATTTATCATCCTGGCGTAAAAGATACAGGGAGGTCTATTTATAAGGTCACAAAAGGTGACCGCTATAAGGTCAAGTCATCTTTGTTGCACTAAGGTCAAGTCATTTTTTTCTTGCACTAAGGTCAAGTCAATTTTTTTTTTGAATCATGTTTTTTGGGAAAAAATATTTGAAATCATGTCTTTTTACACTTTTTTCTATAAAATAGTGTCTTTTTTTAACATTTTCTAGAGTGAAGACCATAATTTTTTGGGAAAATCAAATATTAGAAAATTTTTTTTGAAATGGTAATAAGGTCAAGTAATTTTTTTTGAAGTAAGGCCAAGTCATTTGTTTCGGGCTTGACCTTATAACCAGACCCCCTGTATTTATTATCATAGTCGGAATAACACCCGAGTTTTATGAAAATGAACCAGTTAGACTATCATTGAAACTCTGTTTTGAGTAATTCAATGATAATCTAACTGGTTCATTTTCACAAAACTCGGCTATTATGATATTTATAATGTATTATCGCCGATAATTTATTGCGTACGATATATACGGCGGGTATGATAAATATATGAACGATAAAAATAAATATTACGTAATAATGTATTTTTTTGGTGAAACACATACTTTTAATCAAAATAAGAATAAAAAACTCTCACAATTAATCTGATGTTTTTACGTAGAACACGGCCAATTTATGTTTGATACAAAACAGTTGTGATTGGATTATCATTTGTAGCAAGTGTAATTTCAAAGTCAGAGATATTCGATTGAAAGGTTTGTCCCAAAACATCGGCAAAATCGTATTTTCATATACGTTTAAGGACTATTGAAATAAAGAACCTATAGATAGTCCTTAAGATATAAAGAAATATTTAAATAGCAAGTAGTAAAATATTTCAATCGTATAAATTTTAATTATACCGGCATGTCTATACATTCCCTAGAAAACTACTACGTACATATGCAGTTATCCGAAAAAGAACTACACTCAATGGTTAGCTAAAAATAAATTTCGAAATATCCTTACTTATATGATTATTTCGCAAAATAATCTATAATGTTACTGACATAAAATAACACTCCCCTTTACCGAAAAACATTTTTAATCAGTCTTAAGATGTCGAAATTGGCAACAATCTATTGACATTAACAATGTAATGCTTAGATGGCTATTGTTATCATTTATTATTTATAAGGCCTTCATCAGTCTTTAGAAACCGTGATGCAAAAGTAAAGACGGAAGGAATTGTTTAAGGTGAGGTTTATTTTGATTTGTTTTTGATAAAAAAAAAACTATCTGACTGTTCCTTAAAGATACAGTCGAAAAGCACCAAAAGCGACACTATAGAGCACTACCGTTAGCTAAAAATCGTCGAGCACATACCGACCCCCAAAACGCGTCACTTTTGTACGGTATAATCGGATTATATACACAGGTTAAGGCTTAACCGTTAAGCATTTAATCGTCCACTAAACTTTTTTCAAAACTGGACGGTTAAGCCGGTTCTGGACGGTTGAGGGCCGAATGCGTAGGCGATTTTTTACTCAAAAAGTTTTAATATTGCTATATGACATTAATTTTTGAGAAACAAAGAGAAAATTTTCAAAATAATTTACTAAAGAACGGACGGTTAAGGCAAACTGGACGGTTAAGGGCATACCATGTAGGCGTTAGATGTGAAAAAAAAATAGCTAAAAAGTGGACGGTTAAGCGTGTTCCGGACGGTTAAGGGCTAGACGGTTAACTACATAACCTGTATATAAGTCATTTTTTATAAATATTTTTGTAATATAATTTTAGTTTAATAAAAATTAATACAACTTTACTTTTATTTTCTGTAAATTATATATTATATTAAAATATTGTTAATTTGCATAATTGTTAAAAAAAATGTGTCGTTGTGGGGTGTCGTGTGCACACCAACTACTTTCAAAAAACTGTAGCGTTGTGGGCATGGCTACTGTAATACAAAAAAAAAATACCGGACAAATGTTCGCCAAATTTGTCGTTCGCATTGACGTGATTTTCTTTAGTAAATGAAGCACACTCAACACTGTTCATCGCCCTAATTATACGCAGTACCAGAAATGTTATAAGCATCTTGAATACCTTATAAATACCATGAGGTGTGGACAATGGACAGTGTAAAGTGAATCCTAACAGGCTGCTGAAAAACAGCGAGCACTCAATTTGAATTATAGTGCGGGTGTGGATATTCTTGGCATTTCTTTCTATCATGCGAAGTTCAGCCAATTTTGAAGTAAGAGGTCAATTTACAGTGAAAAATCAGACATTAGTACCTCTTAAAGGTCATTTTTTCACCATAATGAGAATTTTATTGTCAAGGACATTTTGTGCCAAGCAGACTTTGTCTACGTCAGATCACATTATAACACAATTGACATGAGAACAGTTATAAATGAAATAATAATGCTCATTTATTAAAATCTTGAAAGCTGTCAAAGCTCGTTAAGAATGCACTGCCTCTACTGAGTCTAAAGTCTAGGGGAATCCAAAACAGTAAGAGGCGCCAAAGTGAAGAAAGCATAAAAACGTAGCCGTCTTGATCATGGACAACAATCGGTTAAGTGTGAATATGAAATTCGCAACACTGCTAATAATTTGTGGAATTGTAAATGGCAATCTTGCTCGATTTAAACGGGATTCTATTGGACAAAACAGGCTTGGAAACAACGTATATTTACGCATGGTCAGGACAGGTATGTGATATAAACTAAGACAGGGATGATACATATTTGAGGATAGTTTAATGGTATCGGAAAACCCTTTTAAAAGGTAACCCTTTAAAGGTCTTATGGCCATTACATGTCTAAATGTTCACCAAAATGACGTGATTCAAAGAAAATTGCTTTTGAAAAATATGACTATAAAACAATAAAGATTTTTCTGGTCTTTGGGCATAATTTTTATATTTACATGTATGTGAATTATTACTGTCCAAATACGCAAGATTTAATCTAAATACATGTTTTCAAAATAAACGAAATAATGCGACATTTTTTTTTAATTTTATGAGTTCATTCTTTCATTGAATGTTGTTATGGAGTATCGGAATCAGACCGGATTTTTTGAAATATATCTTTATTATTAACAAACATTCTGATTAAGCATTCCAAATGCAAGACCTTCATATAGAATATTAACAATAGATCTATTATAAAATACCTACTGACATCTGATTCGTAAGTTATTGTTTAGGTCAACGGAGTACTATGATGAAACAAATCGCACAGACTTTGGCAAATCGACAACTAACGCGGGCCCAAATTCAAGCCATATTTCACCTTCTGCAACAGAAATTTCAGCAACAATGAATACATACATCATTTGCCTCAACTTCTTTAGAATTTTTACCTTTCTGGAAAACTGCTTTTTAGTGTGTATGTTTGTTTGTTTGTTTAGTTTATTTCGGCGCATAACAGCCCCCATTTCCTTATTTTCCAACTGCTCAGAAAATAAACCACTGGTTAAAATAAATAAAAGTATCCTACGCCTGTATTTAACTAGTAAGGACGATATCTGTTATGTTGCGAGTTTTAAGAATAAACGGACAATAAGATTTTTATATACTAGAACAATCAGACAAGTATAAAATATGGAGGGTACCGTTTAAAAACCCTACTCGCTATTTGGAAAAATAACTCCAAGCAAGGAGTTAATCGTTCGTGAAAATTTTTCAATTACCTTTACTTTTCAATTCCGCATTCTCTTGTAGCAGCATATTATTTGAACTATGTGTTTCTTCTAATCGAGCACTCATTTCATTCATCGCGTTTTGTGCTTTTTCGACCGTCGCCTTGTTTTGAATCTGAAGTTGATCACGCTCAAGCGACACTTCTTCGAGCTGGGAGCGGTTCTGTTCATATCGTACTTGAAGCTCATTGATTTGCTCCATTAAACGATTTCGCTCTTTAATAATCGTATCCGAGCCTGAGCTGATTTGGGTTAAGGCTGCTTCGGCCATATTTTTTTGCTCCGATCGGCTTTAAATTGAGCGACCCAGAACCGTAGGTTCATGCTATCATCGTCCCAAAAAATCGAGAAAAGACATGGAAAATTCCAACCTCGCTTATGGAATAAGTTATTTATTAATGCCCTTTTGAACTTTTATTGTCTTCAGATCTGCGGGTGCGCGATAAACTCATAGCACATTTTGAAAAGGTCGCAAAAAATTCTAGCGTCCGCTACAGACATTCAAAAAAGATGATTTCAACACATTTTATTAGTAACTCTTCGAGCTCTACAATTTGACAATTGCATTTTTCATTTTTGGGCCCACGAAAATATAAAACGTATGCTTTAAGTTTCAAAATAAAAAAAATGTGCTAAGAGTTGAACTACTCCCGATCTAAGCTATGGTTTAAGGTTCTAAGATATGAAAATTTGGATATCGTCATTTTGAAGCCGACCTCATTGAGCTCCTTTAGCTGTGAAATGGTCTGTGATAGTTGCGCTTGAAGCTGCTCATTCATAAGACGTGCGTCGTCCTCGCGCAATTTGAAAATATCAACTTCTGATTTTAAGCGCGATACGGTCTGCTGTGAAGTTCGGAGGTCATTTTCTTTGGCGGCAATGATGGCAAGATTATTATCATTACTTTCCTTGAGTCTGTTAGACTCGACTGTCGTACTTTGCAGACTTTCTGATATAGTTTTTTCGTTGAGTCTTCAAAGGAATATATTTATGGTCATAAAATCAAAAAACAATGTTCATAAAGCATGCCTGACAGACAGTTGTATCCGATAATTATGACGCCTTTAATATGTAAGCTTACCACACTCCCAACAGGAAAACGTATAACAAATATTCGAGTTTTTTCCAGGTGGGATTATGGTAGGCTTATATATTTAATATAATCAGCCGTTATTGCGGTAAATATGGCTGATCTATAACAGTAAGCCTATCATTTTTATTATATATATTACATGAGCGTGTGGTGTCACAGTGGTTATACATTACACAGGGTGCGCAGTTATCTTGCGAACTTGGTCCTTGAAAAGTCGCAAGATAAGCGTACGAGCGGCAATTTTCGCAAGATAACTGCGCACCCTGTGTATAACTTATATTGTCAAACTCAACAATGACTTGACCTTAATGCATGCTTCTAGATAAAAAAAAAGTGTAAAAAAAGTATTCAAAAAAATGTGTCATAAGACTTTCTAACCGAAAAAACTAAGATAAGTAAATGTTGGAAGAAACATTTTTGTTTCAATAAGTTTTATACCTTATAATTTTTTTCTTTTCGATTTTATAACATCTGTATTTTTTCGAACTGGACGGAATATATAATGAACCTAACCTACATCTTATCTAGTAGAATCAGAATTGAACTTCCGAAAGTGACGCGAAATTGATGACTAAGTACGTAGGTTAAAAAAAAACTTTAAGCTGTAATTTTGTCAGACTCACAGTCGCAGATGCCGGTATTTGGCTCGTTTCCATTTCTGAATTTTATGACCAGAACCATATTCTCCGTTTCGTTAAGTCAGCAATTCCGATCAAGAAACTTCTAGAAACGAGTCAAATACCGTTGTGACTGCCAGACTTTAGCTTAAGCTATAATGATTAGATTATAATTGTTGAAACTGGACTAAATAGAAAATTCGTTTTAAATACGATATATATATATATAACCATATGTAAAACAATTTAACAGTCAACCAGCCATAACACCCAACCGTTTAACATCAAGGAGTTATTTTATCTCCGTGATCAATGAAGATCTGTATCTCAAAAATGACAACAGTTATATAATATAACGTGCATGTTCCACTAGCTATTGTATTTTCTTTGAAAAAGATATTTAATATAGATTAAAACTGTAAAGAACTTATGAGTTCTGTTTTTATTTTAGTACGACTAAAAATTCAAATTTGTGTTGTAATTTATGACTGCCGAAATGTTAGAACAAATGTAGGAGAATTTCCAAATTCAAAAAAAATTCCATATGTTATAAGACCTTACCGCAGAAAAAATTATCTGAAAGCAAAAAATCCTAAAGACCTACAGGAGGTGTAGTTATAAGCTCAAGCTAAAAAGGACTTGATATGTTCACTTATGATAATAATCAAATTGTTATGATTAAATTATATGATCTTTAAAAATTTATGAAAAAAATTATCATAGACTCCATCATGTATTAAAAACGCATGACAACCCCGATCTCGATCTAAAACATCAATTATAAAACATCATATGGAATAAATTATTCCGAATAATGGTAAATACTGTATTATGTAATTGTATTATATACATCTATACAGTTATAAGTACGCCTATTTTAGATATGTTATCTTATCACCAGTATTGTGTAAGATTCGAGCTATAGGCTTTCTACCCAAGCTTTGCCATAAAACAATATATGAAAATTAAATTGTATAAGAATATATAGTCATATACAATTTAGTTTCCAAATATTTTTTCATGACGAAGGCTGGGTAGAAACTTTTTTGAGAAAATTACGGCACGACGTGAATATATGTCCCTTAACTTGAATTTTCCAATTCGCCTTTAATATTTATCTCCGATTCTTCTAAAGTACGAATCCGTGTGCTCAAATCGGCCTTTTCTTCAACCAATATTTGTATGGTCATTTCATGCTGTTGTACTCGCCCGGCCAATTGCTGTTGATTTGAGTTTGTGGCATTTTCATATTGCGCCATTTGTTGTTTATAAATGTCGATTTTCTGCTGCAGCTGTGATAGTTGCTGGTTTAACTGCTGGGCGACCATTTCAGATTGCTGCTTTTGGGTGTTTAATGATGCAATATCATTATTTTTGGACTCTTCGACGAGTTGACAATTGTGAATCGTCGCCGACAATTCTTGATTTTGTTGCCGAATGGCGCCGATATCAGTTTCTAAGGACTGAACTTGCGAAGCATGCAGCCTTTCTTGCTCCTCTGAGTCAACTTTACTTTTTTCAAGCTGCTCTTTCAGAAGCTGCAGCTCTTCGGATTGTTCCTTTGAAACGGATGAAAAGTTTATTAAACGATGTCAAAAGGTTTATTTTTAAACAAATTAATGAGTCATGAGTACGCGTGTTTCTAATGTATCGTTTCTAAATCCTTTGCCAATAGAAAGTGTAAAATACTCCTTTTATAGATTTTGGCCGCCAAAATACCGCGGTCATTTTTTATTGGACCCAAAATTTAATCCACTTGGCTATGAACATGAATGAACAAAATAAAAAAAGTAATCGTCAATTTTTGAACAAACATGACCGAAAATTACTGGTACATCTGGTTTTGAAACAAAAAAATCCTATCTCCATATATATTCATGTATATTCATGTATATTCATTCATATGCATGGGCCAGTCGATCCAAGTTTGGTCAATTTGGAGACCTATTAGTAATAGCCTATTACTATTGTATAATGAACAAACGGCTGACCTTGTAACCATGATTAACTTAAGATTTGTTTTTATTTTTTTAAGAGAACATCTTGTCCAATAATTTGTAGTCGAGTTATTTCTTTAAAAAAATAAGTTCAAATTTAAAACGTGTGTATATATTTTCAACTGTTTCTAACGTGACAACCGTGCCTTTAATTGCTCGCGAGTAGCTTCAAATTCCACTTGCTCTAAAGCTGACAAAGTCATGTTATTTTGGGGGACGAAAGAATTTGTTAAGAATCCATTCCCGGTTGGAGCCACCGTATGGCCTATTGAGGGCGGCAAAACCGAACCATTGCTATGTTCTGACGGAAACGTTGGATTCACAATGACATCACGCGAAATATTCTCGTCCATATTTGGCGTTTTATTATTTACCGTCACCGTTTTTGACTCTTGAAATTTGGCGAGCTTTTTCCGCGCGGCGGCCAATTTCGAATTTCGATCCATCACCATTAAGGTGATGTACTTCTGAATAATATATTTTTACGTATTTCGAAAAAAAAAAAATAGTAGCAGAACTTCGGGCATGAATATATTGTTTACCGAAAACCGATTACGAAGTTAAGCTTTTATTTCGGCCAAAAATAAATTACAGGGGGTTGGCTATAACAAAAAATGACTATAATGAACTGAATTGAGGTAAAGTGCAGCGATTAAAAGGGTATAAAATACACGTGTATAATATTTATCGACATAAGTAGACCTTAGTAATGGGTACAGTTCTAATTTAGAACTAAATGGGGGTTAGAACTTCTAGCTCCCATTCAGATCATAAATGAAAATTCGCTTCTCCAAAATAGCGGCCCTAATGAGGGAAATGGCCATATAATATATTTTTTAGTCCTAATTGATAACCTTTTGTACAATGACACAAGGGGTGCTGATAATGTCAAGGTCTAAAAAACTGACATGACCTTAATGAACTTTAAAAAAATTGGGGGAGGTCTTCATACAAAGAAAAGCTTTAAAAGGCATGATTTTTTAGTTTTTTTCCCTTTAAAGCATGCTTGGTTAATAACTTATAACCAATCCCCCTGTATGTAAAATGGAAGTAAAATAAGTATCAGCTTCACGTCAGGCTTTACAGTTTTATTTGAAAGGGTGCAGTTTACTGAAGTGCGAAACGGGAATTAAACATAAATATAATTTTTTTATCTTCTTCATTCCGCTTCCTCGGATCTTTCCGCGTTTTCTATTGATCCAGTCTGGCTGGCAATTGTTTCATAAATACGAATTTTTTCGTCAACTTCNAACTGACTTGACCTTAATGAACTTTGAAAAAACTGGGGGAGGTTTTCATACAAAGAAAAGCTTGAAAAGGCATGATTTTATAGTTTTTTTCCCTTGAAGCATGCCTGGTTAATAACTTATAACAAATCCCCCTGTATGTAAAATGGAAGTAAAATAAGTATCAGCTTCACGTCAGGCTTTACAGTTTTATTTGAAAGGGTGCAGTTTACTGAAGTGCGAAACGGGAATTAAACATAAATATAATTTTTTATCTTCTTCATTCCGCTGCCTCGGATCTTTCCGCGTTTTCTATTGATCCAGTCTGGCTGGCAATTGTTTCATAAATACGAATTTTTTCGTCAACTTCTTTTAATTCTTTGCGCATTTTGTCATAACCCTCAACCCAATTGCGACCCTCGGACAATTGAGCTCGAAGCATCGAGCGTTTTAATTCTAGCTGTTGTAATTCATTTAGATCGGATCGCGGAACAAAATTGGTGCCATAAATTTTCAAAAGAATGTCGGCTAAGAATAAATATTTTTTAATTAGAATACAATTGCAAAAATCGGGTTATTCCGGTGAAAGGCTGATTTAATAAAAGCTTTTTTTAATAAAAGAAGGGTTCGACAATTATTAACTACCGTGTGCTGAAAACCTACAGGGGGTCTGGTTATAAGGTCAAGTCCCAAAAAAATGACTTGACCTTAATGCACTTGAAAAAAATGATTTGACCTTATAACCATCTGAAAAAATAACTTGACCTTATAACCATCTGAAAAAATAACTTGACCTTATAACCATCTGAAAAAAAATTTCCACAATAAGACCTTAGTGCTGAAAAAAGTTCAAAAAGACACTATTTTATAGAAAAAGTGTAAAAAGACATGATTTCTATAGAAAAAACAAGATTTCAAAAATTATTTTCAAAAAACATGCTTCACAAAAAATTGTCTTGACCTTAGTGCAAAAAAGATGACTTGACCTTATAACCAAACCCCCCTGTAGTCGACTTCTTTTTTTGCTATTTAATTTGTGCTTTTAATTAATTCTTTTCCACCAAATATTTTCCCCTATGATAGCGATTTGGCGTTACCAAACGGGCGCGCGGTAGTTAAGGATAAAAATTGCGGATACCGGGCCGCAAATATGGGGCTGAGAGTAGCGGGGTTAAATAACGGGTTGACTTACATATAATAATAACACATATTAACTGGATGAACTTGAGCGCAACTTGATGGCAAAAATCTAGAATCTTTCTCCATTTTGCTACTTTTTCTGCTTCTTTCGCATAATCTACATCCATATTTGTGAATAATCCATAAAACTCGAGAAATTTGGGCTAAGTAATAACAAAATATTAGTTTTTAGAGATGATTAGGGTTGCCACCTAGCTTTTAGGGCTCGGCTATTCGGTATACGGTTATTTATACCGTATAAATTATACCTCAAAATTGCGCTGTAGTACAATCATACGATGATGAACGTTTTCAATTATTACTTCAAACATATTATTAATAGATTAATATTCATAAGTTGAATTCATTATTATTCTATTTTATTCTGAATATTCAAGAATAATGATATAATATTTCTGCTATCAAAACGTATACAGTAGACGTCTGATAAGTTTACGTAACGTTTATATCTTGTAAATTACCAAATATAGGTAATATTTACAACCTGTAATCAATGAAAGTTAAACGTAAAATGGAATTTAAAACTGTAAAATTGGGCATATCAAAATTAATTGTGTTGAAGTGTGCGTCAAGAGAAAATGTATAGTTTATAATATTTGTTTTATCTGTCTACCGGTATGCCGTTTTGGATAATTAAAAGTTATGAAAATTACGTAAAATTGCTCAAGCTTTGACCGGAAGATATGGTTGCGTAAATTTTACCCGGTAAAACAGAAGCTTTAATTTATAATTTATAATTATAAAGATGAATATAACCATCTGAAAAAATCGAAGACCTTTTTTGGACTCCATGTCGAAAAAACCTAAAGGACTTGATTTAGTAAAAAAAAGTTCAGAAAACGTATTTATGTCTAACAAAATTGAAAGCGTTTTTTCGACTTTACGTACTATAGTATAAAAAGTGTAAAACATGTTTTCTATTAGGATAAGAACCAACGCGTGAAACATTTTAGGGATAAAATTGACTTCATAAAATGCTTTTGTTACCTTATAGTCGTCTACGTGATAATATCGTAATTTTTCTTCCTCTTCCAATTCCCGTATTTTCCGTTGAATATTGGTTTCATTTTTTTTCGCCGTTTCTAAAACGGTACTTGCGCCGACCATTAGCGCTTTATCGTCCTTTATATTTTGTTCGTAAACCGCAAACGGTTTTCGGCTTTTATGGTACGGTTTTATCACTGGATTAGTGTTAATGGCGGCGTGAGCGTGCCGCGCTTTTTTGTCCGTCCAGTCGATTTTATACTTGGTTGGTCCGGTACCAACTTTCGACTCAATCGCATTTTCTTCCTTGCTTTTTAACCAGTATGTCCGCGATAGCGACCGCCTTATATCGCGTCGAATCATTTGTGACATTCTAAATTTCAAAGTTTCATTACACTTG
>SCLG01000051.1:247378-276351 GCA_004367875.1 Oikopleura albicans
AATCGGTCTTTTGTCAAGAAAGCATAATCCGCCTAAACTTCCCCCTTTTGAGCATTCTCATTGGCCAGAAATGGAAAAATTTCGACGGATTATCTTTTCGCCACAAAAAAAAAGAGACCCATTCATACGTTGCCCCCAAATCATGTTTTATCTATAAATGCAATTGACATGCTTATTTTAACGGCTAGTTTATTGCGGTAGCCTTTGTTAGCATTAGTAACAAGTAAAATGAAAAAAAAAATTAAGTTCTTAAAATAAGTATGACAACAAGATGCTTTACAGGATAAACAGGTAGAAAGTTTTTCTGCAAATGTTTCGTTTACTTTTTTCGCCTTATATAGTAGCACAAAAAGGGGCTGTACTCATTGTGCTAAATGTGAGGATATGTTTTAATGTTTGTAGCAAGTCATTTATAAAAAACGATGATAGAATAAAATTGGTTTTTAAACCGCTTTTAATGTAGAAATTGCATCACATAATGCACATTTTAATAGAGGGCGTGGTTATAAGGTCACGGTAAACAAAAACTTGCAGTTAAAACCAATTTTGGTTTTGGATTAAGGTTTTATCGGCCCAAATTGTAGACCTTACAACCACTCCTGCCAGTAACACAAGATATCAGACCTTTCAACAGACCCACAGTTATATTTAAAAAAAATCTATTCTTTTAGAATTTCTAGGATTTAAAAGATGTAATTGAAGTAATTTTTGTTTGTTTTATGTTTCTAAATGAGAAGATAACCATCATTTTAAATGAAAGACTCCCTAACTCGGAAATAAAATCAAAAATTTTATTTTATTTTTCATTTGAATGAATCGAAGCACAAATGTACTAATTAGTATTGAGCTCAATGAAAGAATGTTTGTGAAAAGCACTATTTCTGGAATAAACTTATACACATGTTCGCGCGAACCGGGCCGAAGTGTGTGTCTGTGTGGGTGTGTGAAATATAAAAAAAAACAATTCTGGGAATTATTTTTCGGCCAGTTTATTTTCGAGGTCGTCATAGTCGCATGCATCCAATGTCGGAATCGTGCTTTTAAAATGGTTCGCCGTCTGCTCAATAATCTTCTCGTCGAATTTATCGCTTACAAAGTTGATAGCGACGCCAGACTTGCCAAATCTCCCAGTCCGACCAATTCGATGAATATACGTTTCATAATCAGGCTTGCGATCCTAACGATTTAGTTAAGAATTTGTCAAAGGATTTAATTAGGATTTTTAGGAAGTTTAAGAATAATAAATTATCCTTCCAAATCATTAATTTTGTTTTAACATTAATGAATTCATAAAATATTTTCAACATCTCTGGAACAGAGGAATTGATATTTTTTTTGTACCCTACCATTCACTGAAAAAAGGGCAAGTGCTATTTTTTAGTTAAAAAATTTGTACCCGAGTTTACCCAAGCGAAAATAAATTGTACCCTTCCATACCCTGCCAGTGAAAATTACCCGAGTTTACCCTTTATCCGAGTTGAATTTTTTTTTTCTGGTTTTCGTCGAATTTTATTTCCATGTATTGTCAGTTTTCTGCGAGTTTCGATTATAATCTGGCACCGAATCCCCGGCGATAAAAGGAAAGTAATGGTAATTACCCGCGGGTAACGG
This sequence comes from Oikopleura albicans, assembly GCA_004367875.1. NCBI lineage: Eukaryota > Metazoa > Chordata > Appendicularia > Copelata > Oikopleuridae > Oikopleura > Oikopleura albicans. The sequence continues at coordinate 248,990 of SCLG01000051.1, forward strand.
GTGAAATCGCGGGTTACCGAGTGAAAAAACAAGTGTACCCTTCCATACCCTACCATTGAAAGTTACCCGTGTTTACCCTTGTCCGCGGACAAGGTTTACAAAATCTGCCGACCTCTGCTCTGGAAACCATGAAAATATCGTAAAAATCCTTAACTATGTTTTAAAAATCCATCAAAAATCAATGGAAATTTTTTTTTAATTATTTGAAGGATTATTTGAAGGATTTTTACGTTATTTTTATGGTTTTCGAAAGATGTTGAAAATATTATATGAATTCATTTACAAAATTAAATATAAAAATAATATTCAATTGAAGCTCATTTGAGCTTTAGGGAATTAAATTTATTTATCTTTAAAATGATTTAGAAATAACTTTGAAAGACTGTTTACTATAGCTTTTAAAATTAACTGATTTTTCACAAACTTTGTTTAAGGATTTACGGGGGTTTTATTTTAGTTTATAATAAGTCCAAAAACATACCCTTGTCATCGGTAGATCAAAATTTACAACAAGAGTGACTTGTTCGACATCAATCCCACGCGCGCAAACATTAGTGGTGACTAAAACGCGTTCTTTTCCATCCCGGAATCGTTTGAGTATTTTGGCGCGCGACGCGACATCAAGCTCCCCACTCAGCAGCGCGACAACGTATCCCTCAGCGTGCATTTTCTCCGCAAGCCATTTCGCGGTTTGCCTTGTATGGCAGAAAATAACCGCCTAAAGAAATTTTAATTTAGAATGGTTTAATTTATCGACGTGAAATATATTACCTGGCCAACCGATAATGTTGCGTAAATATTCGCGAGGGCGTCATACTTTTTATCCATGTCTTTACAATGAACCTGAAATAAAACATTCATATTCAATGTTATATACACCACCTGACGGGTTATCTTAACTTCATCAACGCTTAAAAAGCGGTAAGATAAATCGGTCAGCACGTAAAATAATTGGAAAGTTCGCTACGTTTTGGTCCAAAAAGTGAAAATAACCTACAGGGGGGTTGGTTAAACTGACGTGACCTTATAACGGTTCAAATGACTGACTTATTAACCCCTCCCTCCTGTAATCTTGGTAAGAGAACCCGTCAGTTGGTTTTTTTCCACGTGTGATAATATGTAAGGCAAATTATTATTAAGACGGTTTCTATGAAAATACGCACATATTAAAAGATGTTTATATAAAATGGGTGCAGAATGAGCAAGTTGCATATTAACAGACCTAGACCGCAATGAAAAGTCATATACAAGCGCGTAATCAAGCGCGATTTTATAGCTTGACGTCACTAACCTGATACTGCTTAATATTAGAAAGAGTTTCTTCTTCGCGCTTGAGTTTAATTATATTGGAATTTGGGACAATTTTCTCTGCAAATTTCATGACTTCGTCGTCATACGTGGCACTGAAGAACAGAAATTGGCATTTTTCTTTGCTTAGTGTCCGATGGATTCGAATCGTTTGATCCTTGTGACCTTGAGTATCGATCATTACATCTGCTTCATCAAGCACAAAAACCTAAAGTTTGTCATTTGGTTTTATAAACCCTTGACCTTTTTGGTATATTCTTATAAGAAAAAGATAACGAACATGTTATTCTAATACGGGCATTAGAAGTTATTATTTTTTCTGATGTCTCAACAAAACTTTGTAGGCTACAAACATTATTTAACGACTAAGCTGTTAACAGGTAGGTTTTTCAATATTTTAGGCTGCGTGTATACAGTATACTGAAATTGTTGTGATCGTTTGCAAATTAGTAGGCCAAAACATTGAAATAAAAATACCACGAGTGTCGGACAGGTTATGACTAATTTCATTAAATTTTAAATTTGTTCCATTTATTTTCAATTTTTTCTATAAATGGAAAATAAATATTTTCAATTTTTTAATTTCTTTTAAAAGAAAAATTTAATTTTTTTTTNCTTGAGTTTAATTATATTGGAATTTGGGACAATTTTCTCTGCAAATTTCATGACTTCGTCGTCATACGTGGCACTGAAGAACAGAAATTGGCATTTTTCTTTGCTTAGTGTCCGATGGATTCGAATCGTTTGATCCTTGTGACCTTGAGTATCGATCATTACATCTGCTTCATCAAGCACAAAAACCTAAAGTTTGTCATTTGGTTTTATAAACCCTTGACCTTTTTGGTATACCAATATATATTCTTATAAGACAAAATATATAACGAACATGTTATTTTAATACGGGCATTATAAGTAATTATTTTTTTCTGATGTCTCAACAAAACTTCTAAGGCTACTAACATTATTTAACGACTAAGCATTGAGCTGTTAACAGGTAGGTTTTTTCAAAATTTTAGTCAGCGTGTTAACGGCGCACCCTATACACTGTATACAGTATACTTCTTTAATTAACAGTATACTTCTTTAATTAAATTTTAAATTTCTTTCATTTATTTTCACTTTTTTGTTTAAACAAATAAATTTCTTTTCAATTTTTCCATCTACGGAAAATAAATATTTTCAATTTTTTAAATTCTTTTAATTTTTTTATTTTTCAATTTCTTCAGTTTTCTATTTTTCAATTTTTTTTTCAATTTTCTATTTTTCAACTGCGTGTTAATTTTATATTGTTCATGTGAAACCTATAGTATGTTACCTTAATATGTGAGGGGTTTATTGACTTGTGTTTAATCACCCAGTCCATTGTGGTGCCGGGCGTGCCAATAATAATTTGTCCCCTTGCCTTTTCCCCTTTGGCGAGTCGAATCCCCTTGAGCGCGTAACAAATTTTTAGATTGCCCATCGCGGCGCCCATAATCTCCACCACTTTGCCGGTTTGGAGAGCGAGCTGAAAGTGTGTAGTTAGTGAGCTGCAATGCAATTTTTTTTCTATTTATCTCGTCTTCTTCAGTACACCTCAAAGGTCGGCGAGAGACATAAGCACTGGGGCGTGTCGTTATTCGTGTCGATGCGGGAGAGCATGGTTAAAACGAAGGCCGCCGTCTTGCCCGTACCCGACTGGCTCTGGGCGATGAGATTTTGAGGGCGGATATTGAGAAGCATTGGCAGTGCGGTTTCTTGGATTTTGGATGGTCGATTGAAGCCCATGTCATAAATACCTTAAAAGATTTCCAAATAAAATACAGTCATTGTTGGTTATACGATCAACGTCTGAAAAACTCATTTGCCTTAAACGCACCATTAAAACAGACTTGACCTTAAAGCCAAAAACAATTTTTGTTTGCCCTTCAGGTACAAAAAGGTCAATAATACATGCTTAAGCACTTTTAAAGTAAAAAAGTCTAAAAAACACCTAAGAATATGAAAAAACTAGCAACCATTAAAAATCATATATTATGCATTGAGCCGTTAACCGGTCTGTTTTTGAAAAAAAATTAGTAGCCGGCTAACGGCGCATCCTGTGTATAGGATCCTGGATGTAGATAATCAAGTACGTATTGAAAAAAAAATGATTATGAATTGATTCACTAAAAATATATAGAATATTATTTGTACGCTTTCTTATGTTTATAAGAAAAGAGCGACATTGTTCACACCTTTCAAAAGATCTTGTCTTAGATTAAGCTCTTCAAATGAGCGAACTGAATAGAGCGGTGAATTTGGATCACGCTGTTGGACCTCTAATTCGTGTTGTGTCGTCACCAGTTTTTGGCGAAGAATCTTTCGGAGATACGATTGGTCGCCCATTGTCGGCTGTTTTTCATCGTCTGTTGGATTCTAAATAAATAAAAAAAATGTTACATGAAAAACACATCCTTGTGTTTTTGAACCTTATAAAAATTATGTGGGGTTGGTTATAAGGTCTGGAGAACTAACTTGACTGTTAATGCATTAAAAATGGCGCAATCGGATAAAGATATTCGATTGCGCCTTAAAAATGACTTGACGTATTACGAGACAAAATAGAGCCAACATTGTTGACACTAAAGACCACAAATTTTGCCTGAAAAACGGTAATATATGTGCTAAAAACACTGACTCCACCCTAAATGGCCTTACATTTCCGCTCAGTATTGTTTACACAATCTTATCAACCAAAAATAATATATTTTAACCACCCATCCCATCAAGGGTTCGCATATTTCTTTTGGTTTTCTAATTCGTCTCAAAATATATGAATTTATAAAAATTTTACTCAAACCGATAACATTTTATTCATGAAGACTTGAATTTGTATGTAAGGTTGAAAAAGATTACGTAGCCGTAACACAACACCTTATGTTCTATTTTTCTAAAAAAAAAAGACCTTATGATCAACCACCCCTTTATCCCGTATAACTGCAATGAAGTGTAAATATGTAAACCGGATTGGAATTTGAGGTTTGTTGTGTATTATCGCTGGGCTGATGGCCATTTTGGTGCGTGGGATTCCTTGCATCTCCTACTGCGCTGACACTAATGGGCAACGTCGGATTACTATAATTTATTTTATCTGTCGGATCGATTTGAACGCCACGAATGCCCTCTTGAATATCTACAGCGCGTGCCCAGTCATCATCCGAAGCCATTCTTAAATAGTCAAATAACTTAACAATGACTTAAATAACCCCAATTGCCTTCCTTTCAATCACGTATTATTCATTAACTCTTGGGCACCCAGCGCAGTAAATATGTACACTTTTTGGAAATTTTGGAAAACTAGGTCAATAAATATTGCGAAAATCAATGTTTCAAATTTAAACGAAAGCATTAAATGTAAATGTGAATTTTCCTGTAGTTGGGAGCTCCAATACATACAAAATATATGAACTTGCGAGTTAAATATCACGAATTATTCAACTCTTTACGAAATCCTTCAAACAGTTTCTCAATAAGTTTTAAGTTTTTTTCAAACTTCTCATTTGCGGCTTCCACCAGAAAACTGAGATACGCTTCATCAACTAGCAGCTTATTACCAATAGAAAGTGGTACTTCGAGCGCATTGCACCCCCTGACTTGAACCGTAAACTTTCCATTGGCCCCAATTGAAATACCCGAATTTCGAAATCCAACTGCTCGCGATACGTCAAACAAACGCTTTGCGGGATTTTTGATTCGACATACGATATGTTACATATCCGATTTTTTTTTTATTACGAGCGCTATGATTTAAAAAAAGTGTAACTAACTTCCCATAATTAATTATAGAATAAAGTATTTATTGTATATTTTCTATAAAACTCCCGAGGTCACTTTTGTGCATGCCGTGGCCTGGCTTAAGATTTTATTTTAAACATTCCAAAAAAATTAAGCCAGGCCACGGCATGCGAAAAAATGACCTCGGGAGTATACAATTGCAAATTACAACATAATCTATAGATTTTTTTTAGATTTCCCGTCCGAGATAAAATACACCACCTAACACCATTAAACGTCAAAAACTATTAACATAATGTGGTAAGGGTTTGGTTAAACAATTGGAAAGCGAAGTTAATTAAATCCCAAAAAGTGTTAATATAACGTAATTTTGTTAACATAACGTGTTAGGTGGTGTATCATAAGATAAGAAAATTAATACAATTCATCAAAAACCCACCTTTGCCAATTGAAGTGAAGAAACGCAAAAGTGAATAATACAACCTTAAATATTTTTCTATTCACCGTATAATATAATTTAAAAGCGCCGTATACGTATGATTATTTAGAGTATTCTTTATCTAAAAAACGTATTTTTTCCGCAAATTTGGAGGGCGTAATTTAAAAGACTCGGACCCTAACACCAGGCCTCTTGCCTTGTACGAAACCAGCGAATTAAAACAACCAACCTTCAAATTTGAATAATAAGGTTGCTTCTCCATCGGTTATATTAGATACATGACTTGATATGAGCTGAATTAATGACTCTGTATCGTCTATAACATCATGAGACATAAAGACCCATTCGAGGCCCTCCTTCTGAATGATAGCCTTTCCGGGTTGATTAGTAATGGCGACACGACCCGAACAACACGAAGTTGTAAACAATCGGACATCACTGTTCACCAAATTGACAAACTCGACTAATGGGGCGTCCACGGATCCTTTTGGTGCGTTAATAAAAAGAATAAATAAAAAATAAAGTTGATGATCGTATTCAGCGGGAATTGTTGATCAAATCATCTCGTTCCCACTGTGGATGAAAATACTATGATCTTATCCCTGAAGACCTAGATCAGGCCGAATTTAGTGAAACGAAACTTATAGCCATATTCATTTTTAAGTCCAAAAACGGCCTTCATTTTTGTTCAGAGTGAATTTCAGTTCTCGATGTGCACAATATTCTTACACAATATTTAAGTTTTTTTCACATTTTTTTTGTAATTTTGTTTGTTTTATTTTTCAGCATGGATCGGTCCCTATGGCCGGCAAAGTACATTTAAGTCGAACTCACAGACCATATCACAGCACATGTTTGATTTTATAGACATTATAGGTCAGGTACTCTGGTCGACTCACGAAATTTCGCTGTATCCTTCGTTTTGGGACATGTCCTTATAATAGATGGGTAACCAATTAAAAATATCGCTTACTTAAAAAAAACTAATAAGATTTATTTTTAATTATCTCAACGCCATTGCCCTTACGTGAAAAATCAGCCTTCGACAATGTTGTCTTTTTCCTCTGTGCAAACGTTTTACAAGTCACTGTTATCGGAAAGTTTTTCTCCATTCTTAACCATATTTTTTCGACAGATACAAAAAAAAAGAGAAATGACGAAAAATCAGTTTTAGAAATTGCACAGTAATAGATAAACAAAGCATTAGGAAAAGTCGTGATTAAAATAAAGGTGCATGAAGAATTGACTTGGTCCAATTGATGCTATTCTTCGCCAACTGGTAAGGCGTCGACCAGTTTTTTTACAAATACAACACGGATCTCAGTTTGTGCACTTCCTTTCAGATTGTCCTAGATGAAAATAATTACAGGTTTGCAATAAAGTTTTTGTACATGAAATTTCATGGCAGAAAATCTAAAAATGTTTCATTACCGCAGAATTTTTTTTAGCTAACAGGGGGGTGCTAAGAAGGTCAAAGCCTCAAAAATTGACGTCACCTTAGATGGACTTAAAACATTTACTTGAAAATTACTTATTATAATCAAAATTAAAAAAACTTTTTTTGTCTTCGGCCAGAACAGTTGTAAAAAAGATCAGTCGTAAGCTTTGGGCGTTGAAGAAATTTTTATTTCCAACGTGTTGGGAGAGTTGGGGAAAATCCGAGCGCTGGCCAACGCTAGAATTGGGGAAATTTGGAGCGTTGGCCAACTTTTCCAACATTGTACATGATATTCAAGAGAAAAAGTCAAAAAGTTTCTTGGGGTAGAGCAAATGTAAGACTCTTAACAGTATGGCGGATATATTTTGTAAATACAATATATAAATTATATTATATAACCGAAAGTACCTTTACGATTGAGACTTGGGTGTCAAGTTGAACCATTTCGAGACCACCTCGAATCACTCCGCATAGAAATTGGCAATAACTGAGACCGGAAAATTCTGACGGCAGCTCAACAAAATCTGTCAACGGATTTGAGTCCAGAACTAGACTAAACGGAAAATAATTAAAAATGATTTCTATACTCCACAATTATAAATATAAAAAAATCTTTAGGTTGTAATGGAGTTGTTGAAGCCTAGAAAGACTAAAGTAAATGCTAAAGCAAATGCGACCTAAAGCAAATGCGACCTTTAAAACAAATCAATTGATTTATGAAAATACCTTATTATCACATAATTAACTCAAATATAGTTAGAGACACAATTTGTAAAACCAGACAAAAAGTCTAAAAATGTATAGAATTTTCTCAAAAAGCTTGTTTTTTTTAAATTTCAAGATCCTAACAGGTTGGTTTCTAAAACGTGTTTTTCAGTCACTGAGGTTCAATAGATTGAATATGAAAAGATTTGAAAATAATACTAGTATATGATTTTCTTTTAATAAATAAAATATTTCATTTCTAAAAAGTTTCTTGTTCAATGAAAATGGGAAATCAAACATCAACATTGTTATATAATATCTCAAAAATCGAATTTTCTAAGAAGAACCGATTTGGCTGTATTTTTTTCTTAAAAAAGTTTATATGTACTGATTATTTTTTTTTTTGATGAAAAAGACATGATTACATATAAAAAAAGTGACTTGGCGTTATATCCAAAAAACTGAGTTGACCTCATAGTGACCCAAGTGTATGCCCTTATAACCAGTCCTAAGTTAGATAAATACAAACAAACTCATTTTCTAGACATCAGCTTTATAACAGCGCATTTATGCAAAAGGACGCAAAGTGAATCCTGAAAGCATATTTATAATACCTGTCACCAAAGTATAAAAAGACGAGTTCATTTACCACATAAATTTATTTGATGAAGCCGGGGGCACAAATCTGTAATTTAGAAACTATAATTCAATCTGGTCAAAAGAAAACCTAGCCCGTTTCTTTCGTCATTTTTGTTATAGCTGAAAAAACTGAAGTTTTTACTTTAGTTAGGAAAAGAGATTATTGCGAGTAAGAAAGGATAGAAAGCGTGCTGGAGGAACTTGCGGTAAAAAATAATATATTAGGTATATTGATCGGCCTATTTTTTCTTCTTAATCATGCCATATTATTATGCAACTCAAAATTGTCAAAAAAGCCATTGAAAATGTTTAATAGTGCACAAAATTGTAACAGGCGATAAATTAAGGTTATCAATTTAGACCTACAAGTATAACCTTCTTTATTAAACCTTTACAGATTAAAATGTATATTATTGCATATACTGTAGTCTCGACCACATTGTCAAAGAATGCGGCATATAAGTAGTATATACTATATGCATATTGAACACCCCCGGGACCGAATCCGTACGATACACACCTCATGCTGATTAAATATTACTTCTTAATCGCGAAAAGAAACGCCATAAAGCGACGCCGATTAAATTTGTACATGGCATAATTGGGAAAAAGGTCTAACGTGATTTTTAAGTAGAATTTGTAAACACTGTTTGTAAAAATAAAGACGTAAAAATAACTGGACCATGAAACTGATTTGAGTTCTTCTAGAAAACGTCTTATTCCTCAAAAAATTCTATATGTTCACTTTCAAAATATCAATCCTTTTTATTTTATTAAAATTTTGAGTCAGAATTTCTGACATATTTCATTTTGAATGAATGAGTCATTTATTAAGAATGGTTTTTAATCGTAATCCCCTAAATATTATCGCCAGCCTCACAGGAGTTAAATTATATAATATTAATCAGAGACTTTTGCATATGCCAAGCTTTTCCACAATAGAAGACAAATTTTATCATATCATTTGCTTCACACATATCCACTTTTAAAATGTGACTAACGAAACTTAAAACCCAAATTCTTCGCACGGATTTAATTTGAGTCTCTAACGTGATCACAATCTGATTTTAAATGGGAAGGTTCGTGTAATGTTAACTTATTATTTGTTATAAAAAATCCTACAAAATTGGGCGTAATTCGAGAAACAAACATTAAAATCGGTAACCGACTTCAATGGCGCTCTGAGAAGTACATCTAGGAAACATGAATGAAATGTCAACTTACGCGCGTATTTAAAGTACAGGGGGTTAGTTATAAGGTCTTAAGAAAAAAAAACCATAAAACCTTAAATGCATTTGCATGCCGGGAAGTCCTCATCGAAAAAAGAGTTAGTCCTTTACTAATTTGAAAAAAAAAATTTCAAAAAAAAAATCATTTTTTAAATTTGACATTTAGCCTCAAAAAAATCCTCAGACCTTACTGCCATAGGACCTTATATTCAGACGTACTCAATACGGACGCTTTTTGTGAAAAAATTATAATATATTTCGATAATATTTTTTCCCGAAAAATATAAGAAAGTACATTTGATAGACAACAAAACCGTTGGGCAACCGGTAAATGTAACGCCACATACATACTTTTCACTTCATATTGGACAATCGAGTGATTTATTGAAGCTACTTATATATGTGTTTTCATAAGTAAAAATGCACCTTGCGTGAAATTACACGATAATTAAGACATATCAGTTCAAAAGACCCCTTTCTCTCTACTTATAATACATTCATCTGTCAGTTATTAACTGAAGAAAACGAATTGGATTTGCAATCAATAGCCTTTAGAAAAAAAAAGGTATTTGAGGTTACAGCCAAGCCAAAAATTGACCAAATAAATGAGTCTACAATTAAACTCTAAGGCCATCCATGAATAATGAACAACGCCGAATAGATTTTAATTTTTGTTGTTAATTGATTTCAAGGAAAGAAAAAAAGTGTCTCGGAAAGAAGGCAAACGAGAGGCGAGGCAAGCGAGAGAGAAAGAGAGGGGGGAGTGCGATTAAAATTATAGGTGTAAAAGAAAACGAAACGAAAAATATAATAAAAAAAAACGCGTCAAACACGCAAATGCTAATCTTATTTCCAGTTAACCAGCGGTGATGCACCATACGCATTGAGTGCCAATGAGAGATCAGGGCAAAAAGATCCATTATTATCGAGAATTTTGTTTTTGCCATACGTGTAATACGAAACGCATCAGACGACATATAGTGATGGCGGAGCGAGATATGTTAAGTAGTTGCCAATCGGAAAGGCGATACAGAAGGTAACCGACTTTTTATTATTATTTTTTGGTATCAAATTTGATCAAACAGAATGGTGATTTTTGTTTCTGTAGCTAACTATTTAACCCCTGATTACATAATTCAAACAGTTCTCTGAAAGCATACGTTGGACAAATATCCAACCAATCAGTAAATCGCTCTCGTTAATTTCGTTGTATGGCATTTCAACTATTATATATTTTTATGTGACTATCGAAATCTAGTTTGTATAGGTTTTGTATGGCTGATCATCGTGACTGACTGAAAGCTATGGAATACAATTTTGAGAAAAATCGACCATAAATTGTCAACAATAGACTGCATAAATAAAAGACTTTTATGGAAAACACAATCTACAAAAATAACACTAATTTAAAAAAAACGTCAAAAAGCATTTAAGATCAACCAAATTTAAATTCTATATTTTCACAAAAACAACTTTAGTTACATGTTTGAATTACCTAAAAGTCCTAAAAGACTTCTCATTGTCCAGAATATCTCCTTTGACCTTATTTCCAAAATTCTTAAAACCTTATAAGTTATACCGACTGACCTGTTTTACCACATAAACAACCACAAAATTTTCAGGTATTGAAAATTATATTTCCAGGAAGAAAAAACAAAAAACGACCTAATTTTGATTACCTTGCATTTTTGAAGTATATCTGAAAATGCAAATATGTAAATCTATTACGTTAAAACTAATATAGCATTGAGAAAATCGATAATTGCTTTTTTTTCTGTACAGAAAATACTATTTTTTTTTTCAATTCAATTTAAAAACTTAAAATTGACGATTTAGATTTTCGAGAGATCAACGATTTTTTTTTTGTATTCTAACTGGTTATTACCAGCATTTACAGTTTTTGTACCGGTCCTAAAATTATATCCCACCCTCTCCCAACATTTTCCAGTTTTCAAAGACCGTTTGACTATAACTGGCTTGTTATTCCCGGAATGTTCGTTCAAAAAAGTAATTTTTGACACGGTTAAAAAATAATATATATATATATATATATCATTTGTATATAATTTCTAACTAGAAATGCACTTGCTTATGGATATTTTAGAGTTTCTACGAATTTCATAAATCAAATATCGCAGACGTCGGGGTTCATGTCCAATGTTTGCCGGGGGATTGTATCTGTGATAAAGCCCGGCTTAACAGTATCTAACCCATCTTTGGCCGCACCTTATAATTATACTGCAATTGGTGGAAGTGGATTTTTACAACATGACAATTTTAAGCGAAGAAGCCGTTCGGGTTCACTGGGGATTTAAAAAAAAATAACAACTGTACATAATAATCGTATGTTTTAAATAAATAATTAAGCCCACAAATTCATTTTCACTTAATTGAATATACATGCCGCATATTACAATACGCCGTTACTAGGTCAATCATGTGACTTAAAAGGGTTTGAGTTGCTTTTTTCAAACTTCTTGTAATGAATCAAATTGAAAAAAAACCATCTAAATTCAAGTTAACAGGTTTTTTTACGTTTTCCAGCACTTCGTGGCGGAATTTCCGCCTACTCACTACTCAACCAAGTTAACAATATTCAGTTACCACCTTTTTTCATTTAAATTTTGTTAACTTAGTGGTGTATACGTATTTGATAAAATTCTTACGTCAAAAGTTTTGGATAAGCACAAATGAACATTTTAGGAGTTGATTTTGCTCAATCCTAAACCATTGACACAAAAAATCAAGGTTTAAATTGAGATTTTTTTTATTTTGCCCAAAAAATATGGCCAGTGGGGGAGGTCTTCACCCAAACAAAAATGAAAAAAAGACATGATTTATCTTGAAAAAAAAAATACTTGACCTTAGTGCAAAAAAAAGATGACTTGACCTTATAAACAGACCCCTGTAGGATAATTATATACGTTTCATACTATTGTGCAAAATAAAATGCTTAATACAATTCGTAATACGCCAAATAAAATAAATAAGTAGCAGCAATATTTATATATATTTCAATAAAAGGGATTTTCAACAGTCCAAAACAATTGATTAGGTTCGATTACCTGAAAGTATCATGCGCCGTATTCCAATTTGTGATTTGAGGTGAAATGTTCAAGTATTGCCTAAATGCTTCTCGTAGCACTTCGGATGTCTCTTGCATATTTTTACATCTCCCTTGTCTTGTTTTTGCCAAAAAATCTTCGACAAGCCGAACGCCAACATTGTATCCCATTTTGTCGAGCTAAATCTATTTGTTTAAGTTCATCCAATTTGATTTAATTATGACGCGGTATGAGGACAACAAAATAGGAGACCCGTAATCTATACTGACGCTTTACTTTCGGTTGAAAAATTATTTAGATAAATCAACTTTATAAAGATCATTGGTTAAGGGGTGTATATATAAAGTAAGTTATAGAGTAGATATTATGAAATAATTTTCCGGTACCCTTCCTTACCTGGGTATTAACTTCTTCTGTACGTTCATAATCTTTCAGAACTCTGGCGACAACTGCACCATACGTGAGAGCAAGAAGCTCGCCCTCCATTTTTACATCCGTATTTCGAACCCGAGACATTCTAAAAGTACAATTTGATTAAAACTAAAAAAATAATAATTAAAATTCAGAATGGATTAAAGTGTAAGTGCAGGAGAGTTTACTTGGGAGATAATTAAAGAGTCATACTATTTTGTGCATTCTGAAAGTAAATAACAAACACTTTGACTCAAATTAGTTTTCCCAAGTGTTTTTTAACCCCTTTCTGGCCCATATTGCTCTTAGATTGGAAATATGAAATATAAAAGACGAGTATTACTAGCAATTCTAGACGAAACAAAGTTGTTTGGGCCCAAAATATATCCAGCATAAAATAATCATGTTTTGAACAAACTAAGTTTGCAAAATTTATCTTTTTTTCGTCACTTTATTCTAGAATTGTGGATCCAACATTTGTTGGAAAATGACAAAATAAAATCAGTTTTGATTTTACAGTTGCCGAGGCTCGACGCACATATGCCTGCGCCTCAAATTACCGGGCGGGTTTGCATTGACGATTTCGTTCAAAAACCGTTTATTAAAAAAGAACACTATGAAGCGGTCCGAGGGAAATATCCGTATTTGGAAGGCCCACAAACACTTTCAGAAAGATGGTGCGGCACTGTGAGTATAAAAGTCAACGGGGAAAATGTACCTTTACTCATTATGACCCCCTTTCGTCCACGCTTGTACGTAATAGATATAATAAAGGCGTACAGTTCATGCTCCTATAACGGACATTTTTTGTGAAAAAGTCCAAACTGACCAGTTTACGTAACTTTGAACAATATACTTCCTCTAAAAAGAAATGAATGTAATTTGAAATTTAGTTACGATCGTCTATTGAATCTCAAGCGGCGTTTCGAAACCACCGCAAGCGCGTTGATCAAATGACTAACTTTCACAATGGGCGTATTCGATATGTTCTAGAGAAATTTCGACCTAGCCCAGTAGTCTCAATTCATCCAGTCAATCATATCACCAAAAATCAAGAAATTCCGCGACAAAGGACTTTTAAGCAAGAAACCGATTTGTACAAAACCAGTACTGGTAGTGCATATGGCGCAATATTACCAAGAAGAGGTTTGAATTTTCCCGATACTGATGTTATCCAAAAATTTTAGCGTTTTTTTTAGTTCTCCAACCATATCTAATATACCGGAAATTGCTATAAGGTCATGGAAATATTATGACCAACACAATACTACAAATTAATGTATGCGCATCATCGTATTGACTCCTTATTATAATAACAAAAAATTTAATAATCAGTCAATACGTTAATTCGGCACCGACTAAATTGGTCACATGTCTGTTTCGTCGATGGTAGACTTCGTCTCTTTTTTGAGACGAAATCTACCTTATCCAATTTTGTCCTTAGACGATATCACCTTTATGCATTTTCGCCCCCTTTTTGCGTCGAACTACACTTTAGACGAAGTCTACCATCGACCAAAAAGACATGTGACCAATTTAGTCGGTGTCGTTAATTCACATAAATCTGGTTTGGTCAAAAATTATAACATATACAGTCCCTACTTCCAAGACGGACGCTATTTTCGAGAATCAAAAACGTCCATATTGGGAGTAGGGANACATACGTTATATACAGCAAAAGTGTTACGATTAGAGTTAACCGTTCATATCCCAATTTGGGCCTAAAAACTGTTACGAATAGAATATTTTGTTACGAATAGAAGTGTTACGAATAGGCTTCCACAACTGTATAATAACAAAAAATTTAATAACCAGTCAATAGGTTAATTCACATAAATCTGGTTTGCTAAAAAGTTATAACATATACAGTCATTAACCATTTATCGGACGTTTTCGGTTCTCGAAAATAGCGTCCGATAAATGAGAATCGTCACAAAAGAGGTCATTGTTTTATTAGAATGACCCCATTTTGGCCAAAAAAGCGTCCGATAAATGAGTAAGTGTCCGATAAATGAGTAAGTGTCCGATAAATGAGCGTCCGATAAATGGTGAAGGACTGTATACATTTTATCACGTATTTTATAATATATACAAGATCACAAATTAAGGGACAATTTTTGTTTATCCAAAAGTCCAAATTAAGCCACAAAAGTTGACTTTGGTCAAAAATAGCAAACCTTCCCTTAATTTGAGGCCAACCTGTACATTTATGTTGTAACATATTATTTATTTTAGATGAAGTTGGACCATCTATTAGGCGCGATTCGGCAGCCAATTATGCGCCGACTGAACACTATGGAATATATCGCGAATTTTCTCAACTAGGCCGAACACTCGGTCCCGATTTTGGTACCTATCGGAATCATTCATTCAACTCAACGATTGACAAATCGTCCGTTATTGATGACCCGCGCGTTGGTTTCCCCTCGATTCGCGATTCATTTGGATATAGTTCCTATACGAGTCAAACGCAAAAACATCAGATAACCGGACCCCGACAGTACCTCTACGTACAGAGCAAACCATAAAACTTTCATAAAAACACTTTGTAATAAATACTTTATTTCAATCCGTTATTGAAGATAAAATTGCAGGACGAGAACGTTTTTCGGCGTTAAATGTGATCGAAATAGTATAATCCGTATATTTACGGCGCGCCGTGTTATGCGCCGTATTAAACGGTGTATAAAAATATAATATACTGTACGGTGAAAGGTGTTTTAAAAATGTGTGTTAATTTTTCTTAGATGACATCGTCGTTTCGCGAAAGAGGAAGAAAAATTAACACACATTTTAAAAACACCTTTCACCGCACAGTAGATTCTATAATAAAAGGTGCCTCGTTGAGGTTAGCTTTTTAATGATCATTGTTGCATTATCCCCACGCGTTAGTTAACTAAAAAAAATGTTATAAATAAAAATCTGATTTTTTTTTCCGAGAAATCAAAATGGGAAAGAAATCCCAAATGGGAAAATTGATGAGTTATGCTTTGAATGAGCAATAAATAAACATGTGTTACTATTTAGACATACATGTACAACACAGGGCTGTTGTGTAACGAATATAAGTGAAAAATATAAAAATCTTAAACAGTCAAAAATTGGGGTCAGACACGATTTTTGTCTCAAAAAGACATTAGTTTGACCCAAAGACCATATAGTAAGTTATTTCGGAGCAAATCTCAGACCTTATTACTACCCCTGTACATTTGGAATCAAAAGGCACATTAACTTTGATACGCAAAATACAGAAATGTTTTCCAATCCACGGCAGCAATTATAGCAACTAATAACAGCGTTGATAATGAGAATGTATATGCACTGGGGTGTTTGATAAGTGAACGAATGACGAGTAGAACGCTTTGCACAAACAAGACACATTGATAGAAGTGACCGGCGAAACTGATTCGGGGAAAATAACTGAGTCGCTCCCAAAAATCTTTTCGTCTAATGTTTGATGATTTCCTAAAAACAAAATTGTAAAAACGCTTCGGAGCCAATTTCGGACATTTTTACAGTTGTCAAAAAAAAATCTTTGTTCACAAAAAATCCTCTAGTTATGTTTCAACTCTTTTATTATCGTCCTGATTATGAAACGCGAAAAAAAAAATTTAGAGGAAATGCATATTTCTCATGATGTGCGGCACTTCAGGGGGAGCACTGTAATACAAAAATATTTTAAGAGTGGGAACCACCTTAGGAATAACATATTCTTAATTTTAGTTTTAAGGTACTTTGATATCAAGTAATATGCGTATAAAAGCTATATACGGTGTTTCCAAGTTCATAAGGATAAATAAATTGCGAAAAATCTATAAAATTTGAACTTTAACGGGTATCAATATATGCTGATATTGGGAATAGTTCTGATGGTATTTCGCTTGTTAAACTATTTTCGTTTCGTCATTTTTATTTCAATGGACTTTATTTATCATCTTATATGTCTAAAGAATTAATATAGAAAGTTAGGTTAAAGAAAATTGGCAGTTTCGAAATTTAAAACGACGAATATCGTAATATTTACTGAAAAATACAATAAAAACGGATTTCAAATAGTTCCAATGCACCAGATAAACAATTTCGGGATTTCTTAATTTTTCAAATATTAGGAGCCGATAAATACTAAAGACGTTTACTATTNCTAGTCAGTTCGGCTAAGGAGAGTTAACGAGCCAATTTCGGACATTTTGACAACACAAAAAAATCCTTTAGTTATGTTTCAACTCTTTTATTAGAGAAAAGTTGTATCATAAAAGTTTTGTGCTTCAGAAAATATTTCTTGACCGTCTTTACATAATTTCAAGAGTTAAACAAATACCTGTAAATCTTCTCTGTTTTGACGCAAATGTCCGACCAATTATATCTCGTTGCTGCTTGTTTAGCAATATTTGACCTGGAAAGGCCATTTTTGGAACGTACGCGCTTGATGGTCTCTTGTAATTTTTTCGTTAAACCCGAAACCGTCGGAGATGATAACACTGCGAGCTGATCAGGTAGCACTTCAGGAATTCCGCCGACGTTTGAAGAAACAACTGATAAGCCCATTCGAGCAGCCTCGCAGATGGCGATACAAAAAGCCTCAGTTAGCGCAGTATTTAGGAATATATGACACGTTGATAAAATCGCTGGCATTTCCTATTTAAAATAAATCAATTATTATCAATTAGACGCACTAACTTAAAATCGCGAAAAATATTCACAAAACATCTAATAATGACAACAGGGTATTTCATCTCAATATTGAGGTACGCAATTTTCAAAAAAAAAAGGGTGATCAATGGGGCTAAACTTTAGCCGCTAAAGACTGTAATAGTTATAAAAAACTGGTTTCACAAAAAATAACGATAAATATTCGTAAATTTACGACTATTTACAACTATTTAGTGTTCAATGTAAATGGCGGGGTCGCGGACCTATTTGCGTTTAATATAAATTTAAATAAAAAATTCCGGTTTACCGGGAATTAACTGGTTAGTCTCATTAAGTAAATTCTATTATACAGAAGACATTAAAAAGTAGAAGTCAATTTCACTTATCCAAGCAACTTTTAAGACTTTATGACCTGTGTCGTCAAAGGCCTAATGACCACAAATCCCATATGGGATAGCTCATAACCCCCTTTATGCATTTAAGAGTAAAATACCTTGTGGGGGACCATTCCTTTTAGAATAACACGATCCTGAAGAAAATGTCGTTCAATAATTTCCTCCAATCGGATTTTATAGGGCCCATCGCCGGCAATTACAAATTCAACATCTTCGTTCGCCATGCAAATCATCGGAATAATTTTCACCAATAAATCGATACCACGTCGATATTCCAAACGGCAGCAGGTAACGATACGAATGGGCTTCGACGGGGGTGTCGGAAATGCCTTGGGGTTAAACGATTCCGATATACCGTTTGGAATAACAAAAACGAGCTCAGGTTTGATATTCGATCGCATAATCGTATTCGCCGCACTGCAATAGCTCACACAAATTACGAGAGTCATTTCATCGCACAAAGTTCCTAAAAACAATTTTGTTTACAAGGGGGTATATAAGTATTAAACGAACATATGACAATAGGTGAACCGGCCGAAATATCGCCAGGAAACTACACCATACAAAACTACTTACAAAAATGACCAACCAGTCACTTTTGAAGATATAGTTGCCGGATAAAAGTTAGACCAGTTCATTTTTTCATCAAACTGAATCAAGTCTAACCGCGATAAAGGAGTTCATGGGGAAAGGTTAATCCGCCGAACTTTTGTCAGATTATCAGTTTTCCCGATTAAAGCTTTAAAATTTAACCAACATTGCAGATTCTGTCATTTTTAAGGTTTAATCGGGAGACGCTGTAAATTAGCCTGTAATCCCAAGATAAAAAGTTCAATCGATTCATCTGTAAACTACGAAAATGGAGAAACCTTCAAACGGAATTTTTTGACACGGAAAAACTCATATACAGTCCCGACCTTCCAATTGTGCACGACTGCCTAATTGTGCACTTTTTCAGGAAATTTTACGAGACGGGCAAAAAGTATTTTTGGTTTGTCAGGCGAAACTTGTTGATTCAATTTGTTATTTTTTAGTTATAAACGATAAAGGAATCAATTTTGTGTATATTTATGACTCGAAATCGGCCTAAAAACTAGTAGTTAACTTGATAATGACAATTTTACCAAAATTTGCACGACTCTCCAATTGTGCACGACCGCCCAATTGTGCACGTTTTTCGGAAACGCAAATTGCACAATTGGAAGGTCGGGACTGTATATAATTCAATTTGACGTGAATTAAAAAAAAATTGAAAAAGGAGACATGTTTTGGCGCTAGAAAGCATTTTAGAGGCCATTTTCGGATTCTCATTTTAGATTTATTCGCTTTATTCCTGTTAGGCGCAATTCACTTTGCCCGACAAAGCAATTCAGACGGTTCCGTCCCAATCATACTATACATTATTACCTACCTTCCAATAATTTATTGCAAACAATGGCGCCTGCGTCCGCAAAACCGATTAATGAATGATCAGTGAGAACCGTGGCTAATTTAAGGGCCTTTGCATACCAAATCGACTCATGGACCAAGGCCGACATTGAAGAATGTCCATGAACTAGTCCAATACGCTCCCGCTCATATATATGTGGAAAGTAACAAATTGAGGGGTATAANAAATTCAACATCTTCGTTCGCCATGCAAATCATCGGAATAATTTTCACCAATAAATCGATACCACGTCGATATTCCAAACGGCAGCAGGTAACGATACGAATGGGCTTCGACGGGGGTGTCGGAAATGCCTTGGGGTTAAACGATTCCGATATACCGTTTGGAATAACAAAAACGAGCTCAGGTTTGATATTCGATCGCATAATCGTATTCGCCGCACTGCAATAGCTCACACAAATTACGAGAGTCATTTCATCGCACAAAGTTCCTAAAAACAATTTTGTATACAAGGGGGTATATAAGTATTAAACGAACATATGACAAGAGGTGAACCGGCCGAAATATCGCCAGGAAACTACACCATACAAAACTACTTACAAAAATGACCCACCAGTCACTTTTGAAGATGTAGTTGCCGGATAAAAGTTAGACCAGTTTTTTCATATACTTCTTTATTTATATTAGACATAAGCGCACCGTCTGGATCGTTAAGTCAAGTCTAACCGCAATAAAGGAGTTCATGGGGAAAGGTTAATCCGCCGAACTTTTGTCAGATTATCACTTTTCCCGATTAAAGCTTTAAATTTTAACAAACATTACAGATTCTGTCATTTTTAAGGTTTAATCGGGAGACGCTGTAAATGAGCCTGTAATCCCAAGATAAAAAGTTCAATCGATTCATCTTTTAACTACGAAAATGGAGAAACCTTAATTTAAGGTCCTTAAAGCGGAATTTTTCGACACGGAAAAACTCATATATATTTATATATAATTAATTCAATTTGACGTGAAGTTTAAAAAAAATTGAAATAGGAGACATGTTTTGGCGCTAGAAAGCATTTTAGAGGCCATTTTCGGATTCTCATTTTAGGTTTATTCGCTCTATTCCTGTTAGGCGCAATTCACTTTGCCCGACCAAGCAATTCACACGGTTCCGTCCCAATCATACTATACATTATTACCTACCTTCCAATAATTTATTGCAAACAATGGCGCCTGCGTCCGCAAAACCGATTAATGAATGATCAGTGAGAACCGTGGCTAATTTAAGGGCCTTTGCATACCAAATCGACTCATGGACCAAGGCCGACATTGAAGAATGTCCATGAACTAGTCCAATACGCTCCCGTTCATATATATGTGGAAAGTAACAAATTGAGGGGTATAAACAGGGGAAAATACATTTTTGGGCAACGATGCCCATTGGCAGGTAATAGACTGAGAGTTCGACTGCATCTTTAACACGTACTTCACTTATCTTGGATACTTCTAACAAAATTAAAAAATATAAATATATATAAACGATCGTGGACAACAGTTGACTGAAGGGTCTATTAATGTGCATTTTCGATTTGCAAAATGAACATTAAAAGAAACGTTCAAGGTCCTTCTCTCGAGAAATAGTACAGTCCTTAATTATTTATCGGACGTTTTCGGTTTACGAAAATAGCGTCCGAAAAAGGAGCATCGGCACAAAAAGGTGCATTTTTCTATTAGAATGGCCCCATATTGGCCGAAAAAGCGTTCGAAAAAGGGGCAATCGTCCGATAAATGAGTAAGGACTATCTATATGAGGAGTATTATTATGCGGCGTTTGGTTAAAATATTTTTTTTCAATTGTAATTGAATCCGATTCCTAACAGTAGCCAATGGTGTTAAATATAACTTGACTTTTCCAATAAACGTCTTTCGGTCAGTTTTGTAAATGTGCGTTATAACGATCACGTAATGGTCCCGTCGCAATAGACCATTGGCCAGGCCAATTATGTGGGATTCGACGCCCCCAAAAGACGGATAAAAGTAATCTGAAACGAGCGCAATTCGCATGGAGTAAATTTATCATAGCCACATTCTTAAAAACACAAAATACAGATTATACGGAGTCCGTATTACGGACACTTTTGTTGAGAAAATATTTTCCCCAAATACATGTATGTACATATCTTTATACGTTAAGCCGTGTGCCGTTATGTTTCACTATTTCCCGCTCGGGCCATTATATTTCACTATTTTTCGAATTTTTTTGTGAAACATAACGGCGCACCCCGTGTATATCAATGGCCTGCCATAGAATTAATTTGTAAGCGTTTCTAAGAAAACAGACCACAATTGTACATTTGTAACTTTTCGAACAAAAATTAGGAGAAAAAATTATTCCTAAAACACGTATTTGAGGAAAAGGTCCTTTTTGGAAAATTAATGAAAATTTGACGTTCAAACAAAGACGTTTTGAAAATGAAGAAATGGAAATTGTTCAAACATTTTTGAGCTTTACTATATTTTCCCCTTATGTTACACCTGAAGTTCAGGGCCTTATAAGCAAATTTTAAGATAAATACAACCATAATGTGAGAAAATAATTTTGGTCCTTATTTCCAGTGGAACGACTGTTTTGAGGAAATTTGACTTTACAATCTTTACAAATTGAAAAAAAAATATTGGTGATACGACTTCGTTAATTTCCAACCAATTAGCGGATTTTTCTCTAAAATTATCGCATTCAAATGAAGGCATTCTCGGAAATTAAAATTATTTATTTTTTTTCTTTTGTTGATTATTCTCATGGCGTCGAATTACATTAAGCCTATTGGCTATCCACGAAGATCGACTAATGACTCATTTTTTTAATCAGTAAAAAAACGATTTCATAGCTGCGAGGGATTTTGGCTTGGATTTTACCCCTATAGAAAATCTATGGCTTGGCTTTGGGATGGGAGGAATGATTTGTTTACAAAAAAGTGTCAAAAATAAAACCTAATTGACAATACTTCTTATTAAAAGTTACAGTGGTTTCCACAGACTGTGTGGACAGGGCACACATTCTATCAATTTGAAAATGCCATGTACACATTTTCCCATTTTTCACGCACATTAATTATTGACAGTGACCTTGAGTCCGGCCCTAAACTTGGGACTTCCGCTTTCTCATTCGGACGTGCTCATTTAGAGGTGCAGTTGGAAAAAATCTGCTTTAAAAAGGTGCACATCTAGAGAGACATGCACATCTAGAGAGCGCACATCTATAGAGACTTGACTGTAGTAAAATTTTTAGTAGAAAATGTCGAATATGACGAAAAAACACTATTAGTTAAAAAAACACTATATTTTAAAAATATGATTATTTCAATAACAAAAAATATGTCAAAATTTTAATCGGAACAATTTCATATTGTTAGGAATGGGTTACAATGCAACCGTTATAAACGTTAAAAAACGGATGTGCTAAGTTCACGGTCTCGCTGAAGGTCACTGTCATTAGTTATGGACTTATGGTCCAGACAAAAATGATTGACAAAGGATCGGAAAAGGTGCTCATGGAATTCCCAAATTGATTTAATATGGCCTGTCTCCAGGAAGGGTTTTGCATTTTTTTTTTGTAAATAAGACAAATAACAAATCGTTATTAACGATTTCTTAAAGAAGAGACCGCCATATTTTTAATTATTAACTCCTAGAATTCGTGGCACCGCGGTCTTCCGCGGAATTTCCATCGAAGATTTTTTCTGCAAAATACTTTCTCCGCAAACGACTGCGTTCTGCTTTTACTTTTTTTCGATAAGGACATTTTTCATAAAAAAACTTTTTTATGATAAACCAAACACACCCGTGGCAGCAATAAGCAACTCCCAAAGGAATATTCCACGAAAAACCTTTTTTTTGTATTCTCCGGGAGAAACTTTTTTGTATCATCCGCGAAAGGTCGCGGTGCCGGAATGCCGAAATTCGTGATATTTTTTGCTGGGGTCGCTTTTCATTATGAATTTTTGCCGGCCGCCTCCGCCAATAACAATGAACATGGCCATGTATGGACTTTCCACAAAAAAAAAGAGATATTTTTTTTCTCTATGACTCATAAATTATGATAATTTTAAAGGCCCAAAAACTATAGAATTAGAGTCTAATCCCAGTGTAGGCATGCATCGTTGAGGCCTCATGAGGTCTAAATACAAATTCTGTAGGAACATGAAAACGATATAACTTATACAGTCCTCAGTCCCACAACGGCCGGTCCCACAACGGCCGACAGTCCCACAACGGCCGCGTTTTTCGAGCCTTGAAGGCGGCCGTTGTGGGACCGGCCGTTGCGGGACTGCCCCCTATATATCCTCTTTCCGAACGTTTCTATCTATTTTGTCCTCGCTCATTTTCTCTTCGTTTTTCTCTTCGTGTCTTAAAACACGTGACGAGCGCGGGCCGTTGCTCAGCGAATAGGCGCGAAGCAAGTTAGCGAGGATAAAAAAGGAAGAAAAAAAAACAAAAAAAAGGTGGCCACTACGCACAGTATGGAGCCGTGACAACTAGGATGTGAACGAAATCAAGCTGCTTTCAATTAGCTATTGACAATTTCCCGTTTTTCATAACTTTTAATACGTATACCGTGGTACTTTAAATAAGCGATTCTTGGCGATTTTCAATAAACTTTCATATCTTTTTAATAGAGTCCTTACTCCTTTTTCGGACCTTTTTTCATAACTTTTTCATAACTTTTTTCATAACTTTTAATACGGTCTTACTTTTAATCCGGTATTTTTAATACGCGAATCGTTTACAATAATTATAGCAAAAAAAAATTTAATTAAATTAAATCATGATGTAATTATAATTAAGAAACTACGTAAATACAAAAAAAAAACGAAAAAATGAAAAAATGGAAGGTACGAAAAATAACATTTTTTGTTTTTTTTTTCTAGAATTCGACACTTTTTTGTGTTAGTTTCACTTCATTCGTAAATTAGTTCAAGTTCGAACTTCGAACTTAACGCCAAAACTCAACAACAGGTTTTAAGGTCCGGACTTTATTCTTTTTTTATTTTATTTATTTTTTTTCAAATTATTATTGATGTACATATATATAGGGGTCTGCGAACCCCGCTTCTAATGCGTTTTTTATGGTATTTAATAACGAAGTACACAACTTTTTACGCTAATTTTAGTCGGAATTTAAAAATTAAAAAAAAATACGAAATATGATGGCTCATTAGTAAGAATACAATTTTTGCACGTTATTTCATAAATGTGTCAAAAACGCGAAAAATTGGTTTTCGACTGTATGTGCGTTGGTTGCTCCCGTTTCTTACTGCGACATCCGATTGGCTATTTCGTTTTTTNTTCGAACCGCCAGGAGTCAGCGCACATTTGGTCCAGGCATGGTGAAAATCAAATTGTAACCAGAAAGTGACGAAAAACGCCTTTAAAGTTTCGATTGTGAAAAAAAAGGCCAAAAAAGGCCAAAATCGGGGTCACTCTGACCTCGATTGCAAAAATTTTGAAATTTTTTTTTTTGTTTTACTAAAATTCATATACCCCTTAAAGGCCGTAAGAAATCCTCAGCCATGACTAACAGTAATTTTTCCGCGTAATTTAGAAACGGCAAAGAAGTGAAAGGGGTCGGGATACAAATTTGTATCCCGGTGGAGAACACGGGTTAATGTTAACCTCAACCAATCTTTGGACAATTCTATTCACTCGACTCAAACTTTGAAGTTCACCTTTTCCCCTTTTGATAAATTGGCAATTTAGCGTGTATTTTTAACAGCATAACACTAGTTTGTGGTAAACACGAAATTTCAAATACTATCTTGTCCTACAATTTTGATGATATTTTATGTATTTTTTAGGCAAGAGATTTGTTTTTAGACGGCGCTCGAAGCTACCGACGCCTAATTTAGGAAATACAGTCCTTGATTCCATAAGGGCCGTTTTCGGTTCTCGAAAAAAGTGGCCGTTATGGGGTAAACGGCCGTTATGGAATTAGGTCCCCCTCATGGGGTTAATTTGGGAAAAATTGAAATAAAATGGCCTATTTTGTTTTAAAATGTTGATTTTACGACTTTTTCGTAATGATTTATGTGCCAGTCTTGTATAATAATGGTTAATTTCTGACACTTGCATTGAAATGCCTTATTTTTCAATACATTAATAAAAACGGCCGTTATGGGATAATCACTTTTTGGAGGAAAAAAGCGGCCGTTATGGGATAAACGGCCGTTATGGAAGCGCCCCTTATGGAATCAAGGACTGTACCCATTNTGAAAAAATGAACATCTAAAGACACTTTTTGAAAAAAATCCGACAAAAAACGTGCACATCTATAGGTACAGTGGGAAAAAGTCGGCCTGAAAAAGGCGCACATCTAGAGGTATTTACAAATTTTCGTAAAAAAGCGCACATCTAGAGGGACATGCACATCTAAAGGGTACACATCTAAAGGGACCTGACTGTATATGATAAAAGACTTTAGAAGACTTTATAAGATTAAAGAAACTAAGGTCATTTCATGAGTACTCGTGATAATTCGTGAAAATATGACATTTTCAATATTTAAGCGGTTTTCCAACCGACTAAAACACGATTAAACTATAAAATAAAATAAATACTAACACACTAAGTTAATTTATAAAATTATTTCATCCAAGAAGTCCACGAGAGTAAAAATTATTTGAGGAAGACTTTCGTCATCGATGAATACCATCTGGCAGCAGCCAATCAAATCGTTTCGGGTCTATGATACCATATGACGTCATTCAGTCTTTTTTTTCTCAAGGTGGCTTTTTCCATGATTTTTACTTATAAAAGAAGAAAAAAAAAATTCGAACTGTAATTTGATGACATTTTGGCGCAATGAGGATAAAATAACCATGAACTCTGGCTGCTGGTTAAATTCAACCAGGTTTAGGATGAAATGAGTCATTGAAGTAGGTGTGAGTGTTTAACCAATCAGCGCGGCGCTTAAGACCACGAAGAAAACGCGAGGGCCTCCCGAAGCCAAGAAGCACATTCATCACTCGAAGGTCGCCCCGCTCGGAAGGAAGAAACAAGAAATTTACAAATATATTTTTATTTCACACAAAATACCGCACAAACAAGCGATTTTTGTTTTTCAGGTAACAAAAAATAATATGAAAATCTCATTTGGAGATTTGGACCCAGTGAAACTGGGACCAAATCCAGAGCCAAGTGCTTTATTCAAGGTAGGGTGAGTCAGGTAGCGCAAAATACAGTAGTATCCCAATTCCGCACACTTTTTTTATTGAGAAATTTTCCCTACGTGCGTTTTTTATGAATAGGATCGATTAATTCAATGTATATATGTAAGGAACCCAAAAACATTTTAGGTATTGGTTGTTTCTTTATTTTGGTGCATATAACGCCATCGTTGTGCGGCCATGAGTTAATATTTGTTTCATGCCTTTTTTTATCAAAAAACATTGATATTTTTTTCGGTCCGATTTTAAAAAGTGACCTGATTAACCCTAATTGAAGGTCAAAAAGCAATTTCAAGTGCGCTCCCAGTCACTGAATAATACCTGTGAGCCAAAAAATCCTGATGAACCGGTGCTCGAAGCTGACATTTTACCCATTCATGAAACCGGCAATCTCCTAGAGAGTGATTTTAAAGCAGTTGGCGACCATCTTGAACCAGAGGAGTTACACCAATACCATTCGCAGATTAATACCATTCAGGATGCAGTGGATTGTCAGACAGTCCCTCAGCAAGTACTTATTCAGCGTCAACCAGTGTATCCACAAAATTCTGGCCAATATTATGTAAGTTAGCTAAGAGTCTCGTGAAATTTTCACGATATATCGTGATGAATCACGATAGTTATCGATAAAAGGTTCCCATAAACTTTTCGGTTATAAAAAACTAATTGTTTTATGCAGAAAGTACGATTTTTGAAAACAAATTTTCAAAAAAACACCTAAAATGGGCA